>JAANBB010000146.1:0-84795 GCA_014621425.1 Cylindrodendrum hubeiense
TTGGTGGGATTATTCACCTCCCTGCCAGTTCCCCGCGGATTGCACCTTGCGCGCAACGTGTTGTGGTGCCAGGGCCGTGCCGCCATCACGTCAGGCCAAGCCGGTCCATGACGCTGCCAGAGTTGAAAATATCATCAAGAACCTTCGGGCGGAGCGCGAGGGGTGCGCTGGACGCCGGGTCTGACGTAGCGCCAGCAACGCGGGCTTCGGATGGCAGCCGGCGAGCACACGCAAGGGCCTGGGTTCCGTTATTGTGGGCGAGGCTGTAACCGCTCGAATCAACCTACACGTTTGCATCTCCACTGGGCGAGACCGACCGCGCTGGGTTAATCGGCCTGGCTTGGGGATGGGGCATCCGCCCGCGGCTAGTTCGTAGTGTCGAGTTGCTTAAGCCGCACCAGTCATGATTGGCGAGTTGCAGCTCATGCCGCACATGCACATCATGCGTCTCGCGAGGACGGGGACGTGTCATGGAGAGGAAAGGTTACGAGGTTCTAGAGCTGAAAGGTCCATGGATAAAGCGACAATTGTTGACTAAAACACCTCATTCTCCATCTTATTAGCCGAATCTCCCTCGTCCCAAACCACCTCGTCTATTTTGCCTCCGTTTCCCTTGTCCATTTTAATTTACGCGGGGACATCCACGATACAGAGCCTCGCATACCCTACACTCTTCCATCATGCCGACCCCGCTGGTGTTGATCCGACTCACATCACACACCCTCCCAGCCGGACTCTCAGCTCTCGCCGCTCCCTCTCCAGGCGGCTCATCTCGCGCTCCAGAACCTGGATCCTTTCCGTGGCGAGATCCAGCACCTCGGCCTTGCTGACACGCCGCTCGCCGATGCCGTCGCGGCGCCCGCCCGCGGAAGACCGCGGCGCGGGGACACCGACGAGCAGGCGCTCGAAGTGCAGGTTCAGCCGCTTGCGGTACTGCTGCTCGACCTGGTTGTGCGCCGCGCGCGCCTTGACGTCCTCGACGGTCTCGGTGGGCCGCTGCGGGAGGATGTTGGGTGACTTCTTGGGCGCGCGCGAGGCGGTGCGGAGCTGCGTGCGTGGGCGCTTCTTGGCCTTGGATCCCGCGACTGGGCGCTTGCGCTTCGGCGGCTCCTCCGACGAGGACCTTTCCTCGTCGTCCTCCGGCGCCGAGTCTTGGGAGAGGTCGTCTGCCGTTGGGGGCGTGGGCAGGAAGCTCGTCGGCGAGGCGTGGGTGGGCCATGCGCCGACGGAGCTATACAGGCTGGTACTAGGGGCGCTGGTGATGATGTCGTATCGATCCGATAGGGTTGTTGATCCTCGATGTCCGAGCCGGAAGGGAAACAACCCCTGGGAGACACCCCCGATGGGGTAACTCACTGGGAGAAAGTCCCCGTAGGGCCGGTCAAGGTAGGCAAAGTCGCCCATCGGGGATGGGAAGACAGGCTGGTCGAGAATTGGTGTCTCGGGGGAGTGCAATGGTGTCTATTGACGGACAGGTTAGCCGAGGTTTCTTCATCTTGACAACTCAAAGGTACATACCGGGGACGCGGCAACATAGGGACTCGCATCCAGTCCAGGATACGACATGGCGGTTGCATCGATGCTTCCAATCCAGGGGTAGTCTCCCTGGACCTGTCCGTCTCCCACCTCACTCAGCGGAGCTCCCTCGCCCGCCGGTTCAAGGTAAGTCGAGTCCATCATGTTAATCATTATGTGTTATCCAAGAAAGCCATCAAGAATCCGAGGTCCGTCGTTGGACACACTCATCACGCATCAAACTTCGATATTATCCTTCTCCTCCTTGTTATCCGTGTTCAAACGCAGTTCAGCAGTCGGCAGTGCTGTAGTCTTGAAACAGGGCGGTCCTCTCTGCGAGTCGAAAAGCCGAAAGCCATTACGGAGCGGTGCTGTATATGACAATTGGCTTGTCGTGCTCCTGTGGTGTCAAAGGCGGGAGGCAACACGGGACGGGTAACGAGAGAAGAAGACTGTCCTCTGACCAGACCAACCCCCCCGGCAGGCCAGGTCCCCTTTATATACCTACCGGATTTTTATTTTTTTCACAATTGCCAAGGTTAAGGCCGCGGAGCGAAGCACGAGCGGGAGGGGGGGCATAAAAGCATTGCCGCGAGACGTGGCGAGACTGGGCGCACACAAGCTGGGCGAGCTTGGGGTGGGACGGGGAAGGGGAACGGGGAATGGGGATCATGTCAGAGTCGCATTTCGCACTGCAGCCATGGGCGCCCCGTAGCCGAGCCGGAGCTGTAGCCGGTGTGATTCATCGCAAAGGACAAGTCCAAGCCATGGCCCAAGGTTACGAACTCGTAGCACCTGAATGTCTTGGGGGGGCCAATCCAGAGGCGATACCACGGCATCCTGACGCCCTAGGGCCCATGGCCAAGCTTTCTTGGCAGCAGGCGTGGGCATTCAATTAGTAAACCCGGCCCCGCGGATACATAATAGCCACGTAAGAGCTTCCCCTCTTGGCAGTTGGCTTTTCATCTGTCCTCGTGAATGGAAAATGGAAAAGATGCTGAGAAGGGGACTTGCCATGTTGGGTTGATGAGGGCGGTGTGGTAGTCGGCTGTTGGTAGACATCCAAGTATCAAGTATCCCATACTCGGCCTTTACATACCAACCCAGGTAGTGCCAAGCTCTGGAGAAGGCTCTGGTTCCGCTCTGCACATGTGGCGTGAGCGCGTCGCAACTGGCAATCCCAACGGTGGCAAAGGGCTTGGCCGGGCTGGGCCTGCATCAAACTTGACTAATGGGCTCCCCCGGGGTTCCCCTCAAAGAGGGTTCCGTTTGCTCAGTGCATGGAGCAGATCGGCGATGGGGGGGAAGAGGAGATTTCTGGGGGCCTGCCTGGGGTATGAGTGCTCGACTTGTCATCGGGGTTTGGGTGCATACATGCTGTTACACTATGCACTTTTGCATTGGCAAAACGGCACGTACTCGATAAACTGATGGGTTTCATGACCTGATGATGATGGGCTTTTGGCGTTTGTCTCGGGGGGGCTGGGAGCGAGAAGAGACAACAAACTCCATCGAGCAGGCAATTCCGACGGGCAATGTGCATGTAGATGGTAGTTCCGTCTACTTCCAGGCCTCTGATCCCATGCGAATATGTTCAAGCCAGCTCAAGCCAGCTCGAGCCAGGGTAGTCCAACCGAGATACCAACACGGCATGCAGGCTCCCTCCATCCGTCCGCCGCTCCCAGACATACACAGCCGGACCCCAAATGCCGACAGCTCACATCCCCAAAATGCAAACCCAGGCATCGGCCATCTTTCGGCATTCTCGATGTGGCCTGCCACCGCCAATGCCAACGCCAGTTCTGTGGGCCCACTCACGGCCGCCATCATCTCACCTTTGCAAGTTGCGGGCGAGAGAACCTGGGCCATGACCTGGACGCCTCAATGGCATCCCCGCCGCGGCCCCGGATCATGGCGGGCGAGGTGGAAGGTCTTGGAACCCGAGGGATTGTAGTCGGATCCTTCCTGGGCCACGGCTGAGAAGTGCAATCCGTGATGGAATGAGCAGCCAGGGCTTGGCCGGCATCAGTCGCTGAGGTAACCTGTAGCCGAAGCACACATCCGACACCGGCCGAAAACCATCACCACGCGAACCACGCCGTCGGGACACCCATCCACCTCAGGAGGCTCTAATCATCCTCGACACATCCATTCCCCGGCGTCTAAAGGGCTCAACCCACAAGCAGCTTTCCCCATCGTTCATCAGCCCTACCCGCCGCCGCGGTAGGCCATTGCGGAGGCCCCGGGGAACGTCAGCCCCCCCAAAGCACGACCCCCGAGCCAATAGCGATACATGAGGCCCGCGCTGGATGACGGGGTCTCAACGTGGACTGCAGGGGTTTATCATGAAATCTGATGCGGCTTTTTCCTGAGATCCTGGCTCGTTTACAAGATGGGGATTTGGCACGGCCGGGTCAGGTTACGGAGGTGAGATGGGACCATCGGTAAGTGGACACGTCGGGTGTCCGCGTGAGATTGGGTTTAGATGCGGGTGCGGCAGTCAGATCGAGTGGATGACTTGACGAGATACGAGTGATGGTGTTGATGCCAAGTTTTACTAAGAGAGGTCCCTGCGACAGGGTGCTTTCTTGGAACCTAGTCTTGGATGTGATTTACACTCGATGAAGGAGACGCCCCATGAATCGAGACCCCGGCTGACATCTATCTCAACCCAAGACCATGGCCCAAGACCCAAGACCCAAGGACGCCCATATGAATTCCGCCGTTGGCCAGGGCGAACCAAGCACCACCCCAACACCAAATCACAAGCCAGACCTACAAGAGAATGGGAGGGAGCAGATAGCAGAGGACTGCCCGGGCGGGAGAAACGCGGGTTTCCCCAGACCCACAGGCACCTGTTCGTCTTGCTCCTCTTACGCGGCAACCTCCTTGGGAGCATCCTCGGCACCCTCGACGACCTTGCGCTTCTTTGCGGGGGGTGCGTCCTCTTGAGAAAAGCGTGTCAGCATGGTGTCACGATGTCAAAGTCAGAAGTCTGGAGATGAAACTTACCAGTTTCGGCACCCTCGACCGCAGCGTCGGTGGCACGCTTGCCGTTGGTTTCCTTGGCGTCGCCATTGGCCTTGGGAGCCTCCTCATCCTCGTCTTCCTCCTCATCTTCCTCCTCCTCCTCCTCGGCGGGAGCGGCAGGCTTGGCCTTGGCCTTGTCGCCGTTGGTTGCAGCAGCCTTGGCTTCGCCGTTGGGCTTATCACCCTCCTCAGCCTCTTCGTCCTCAGCCTCCTCGTCGGCATCCTCCTCGCTCTCTTCCTCTTCTTCGACACCAGCCTCGTCTCCGGTGGAGATGTACCTATGGGCGGGGCTTGGTCAGCAAGAGGTTATGTCATGGTGGAAATAGCCATCAGAATCATCACGAGCGATGGACAGCGATCCTTTGGAGATGCTCGATGCACCGTGGCGAATGGCAGCTGGATGCATAGGGATGACAGGAACTGTCGCGGGTTGCGGGCTCGGTATCGACGGCGATAGGCAGTCAAGGGCGCGCATGCGACGTCACCTAGGCGCATCGCATCGCGCATTGCGCATGGGCCACGGACAGCGTCGCAAAGCGAGCGCAGCAGAATTGCGACAACGATTGCGATTGCGGCGAAAACGCCCAGCAAGGGAGGGAAAACAACAGCAAAAGCAAACTTACTCCTCTTCCTCCTCAGCATCGGATTCCTCGGGGAGGGAGACAAGCTCCTCCTCCTCCTCGGGCTGACCTCGTCGGCTGCGGACCATGGTGGCTATGTGGGTGGGTTTTGTGGTGGTTGGTGGTTGCGATTGAGATGGAGGCGCGACGGTTGCGAGGAGAATTCGCAAGATGGAAGGGAGATGGTTTGAGATACAGAGAGAGGGAAGAAAGAGAGGTTGGTGTGAGACGGGAGGGAGAGGAGCGAGAGGAGCGTAGGAAGAGAGTCAGGGGAGCGGGAGGGCGTAGGGAGGGCGTAGGGAGAGCCTGGGGAGAGCTGGGGGAGCTGGTGGTGGCAGCTGGGAGCTGGCAGCTGGGGCAGCGTCCAAGCAGAGCGAACGGCGCAATGGAGAGCACTGGAGCAACTCCGCGAGGGAGTGGGCTGCCAATTGCGGCCGTCACAGTCACAGTCACAGTCATCGATTCCATCATCCGGCTCACTGGGTACACTCCCAAGCACCAAGCACGGCGTCCCCAGCACCGGAGGTTTAAAAAAAGAAAATGGTGCTGGAGCTTGGTGTCCGTAGGGTATCCGTAGGGACGGAGCTTGTGGGCGGATACATCCAGACGGGCGCCGCCATCACCGGAATCTCAGGTACCCCAGGTTGGCGGGCGGCCGGGTTCCAAAAGGGTGGGTGGGTGGTGTGGGTAAAGGTTCCGAGTGGGCACCTCCTCTCTGGGTCTCCTGCGTCTCCTGCGTCTCCAGCGTCTCCTCTCCTGGGTCGCCTCCCCTCGCCTCCGCCCTCCCAGGCTCACTCAGGAAAGGCAAGGCACCTCCTCCGGAGTCCGCACGACCTTGGTCAGGTAAGCAGCCGGCTGGCCCAGGCCGTCCAAGCCTTGGTTGACTGGCCGTCGACGCGTCGATCGTCGGATGGATGGGCAGCCAATCAGCCCAGCCAATCGGCCAGCTTTCTGTGCTCCCGGAACCGGACACAAGCGTTTGCCTTCGCCCTTGCTTTTGCTTTTGCCCTCTACCTTTTTAGGGCGCGGGCTTCAGCAGACAGGAGGCACCAGAGAAGTGGGCGGACAGTGGGCGGACGACAGTTCCCCGGTGGCTGGGGAGGGAGAGCAGCCTATGTCCTGCCCCGAGTCCACCACACCCTCGCTCCCTCGCCGACCGACACTCCCTCTCACCCTGGAGCTGGCGCTGGCGCTGGACCTGGGCCATGGAGCACACAATCGTGACGCAAGTACGAGGGATGGTACGTCCTGCTCGCCATTTTTGCTCAGCCGGTCCAGGGGGCGCATTTCCAAGCCTGTCCACTCGTCGTGTCCCCGTTGATGTCGGGTTGGGCTGGGCTGTCCTCACCTCCCTAGGCAGCGACTGTGGGATTGCCCGTCGCAGTCCTCCCCAGTGCGGGTCACCATGCTGGACTGGGCCGGATCGCAATTGACGATGGATAGGTAGAGAGGTAGGTGGTCTTAGCAGGTAGTCCGCATGCGTCGGGTTCAAGGCCTTGCGAGAAAGGCAGCGCAGGCGAATAGTTAAGGGCGACGGAAGTCTGTAGAATCGTCAGCCGGGAGCTTGGGCCTCCTCTGGTGAGACATGGCAGCACGGCGTAGATTTTCCCGGGAAATCGATCGATCCGAGTCCAAGACAAGAATTGATGGGGAGGCGGACGAGGTGAGGGGGAAACTAGTCGCAACAAGGGACATCCTGAACGGAGAAGACCTCCCCCAATGTCCTGAGGCATCCAAGGCCTGGACCTAGACGACACATGCTCGCAGCTGATGATGCTGAGTCAGCTTCTCCTGATCGGACAACCGGTATTCTTCCTGGGCAGTTGTTGCGTAGTTCTTGCGTCGTTGTGGCTTGACTCAAGCCATTCCGCTTTTTAACCGATGCTGAGTGAGTTGAGACTGTCTCAGTTGCCGTAAAACGTGCAGAATCTAGCTTCCGCATCGAAAGCACTTCGCTATCAGCTTCCTGTTATCTTTTCCTTCGTGCTTCTCTAGGCCTGCAGGAGAGATTGCTGTGAGGATGTGTTCCACAACAACCACGCTCTCAATTGCTCCAAATACGGCGTGCGTACAAACTGGGAAGCTTATTGGAGTTCAAATTTCATCTGGCTGGCTTCATCCCTTAGTCGTGACGATCGTGAAGCTCTATCTCCGCTCTTTTGAAGTCATATCATATCCTGCATCGTACAGGCTAAAATAGTAGGGACACGAACTTGAAGCCAACTCGGTTTGATGCATATCAACACCACATGAAACAATCATCATGTCCACGCTATCACCACCCGCCTCGCGACACTGAAACCGCGGCATCACTTCGTGAACGTCGCATCTTCAAAAGCTTCCCATTAAAATTTCCCACGCACATCCGTAGCCTCCATCTTCAGCATGAAACGACTCAGCCGCCTATTCTCTGGTCGACAGAAGCGAGGCGAAGAGGCGCCTACAGAGCAGCAATCCCACGCGCAGCCGCTGCCTGCAGACTCGACTCACCATGCCCCGCTCTCAGGACAATCCGTCACTGAGACTCAAGCCGCCCGTCAAACTCAATTGGACTCTCGAATTTTCCAGTACACACCCCTGAAGGCTCCCTCTAATTTCAGAATTCTTCGTCTCCAGAGGAAATTGAGCGATTCCAACGCAGCCAACGGGGAGTTACCCCTCCGCGGGTCTCTTCTTGAAGCGTCGCTGGACAACCACCCAGAATATTTTGCATTGTCTTATACCTGGGGTGATCCAGACCCCTGCTCGGAAATCGACATTGATGGAAAGACACTTAAAATCACAGCCAACTGCGCCTCTGCTCTGCGTCGTATGTTGCGCGGAAAGCTCTCAAGGACTATTTGGGTAGACTCGATTTGCATCAACCAGGCTAGTACACCCGACGCACTGAATGAGCGAAACGTTCAGGTTGCCATGATGGACGAGATTTACATGCATGCGGTCCAAGTTAATGTTCATTTGGGAGATGGCGACAGTGCATCAGATGTGGCGTGTGAATCATTGAAAAGTCTTGCTCATGCCTTTTTGGTAACCAAATCGGCCAGGCCGCAGGAACGAGACGCTTCCCAAAGGAAGTATGATCAACTTGCCGATGATGTGTTAAGTAAGTGCCTAGTAATACTATCACTTCAGTGTCTTACTAATAATTTAGGGGTGACCCCGGAATACCCATACGGCAAACTTCATGGTGTCTTTCGCCTTCCCTGGTTTAGGCGTACCTGGGTGAGTTTATCCCCCTCAGAATATGTATTCCCTTGGCTAATTATGTGTGGCTTAGGTGGTCCAAGAGGTTGCTCTCGCAAAGAAAGTCATGTTCTACTGTGGAAAGTTCTTAATTCATCTTTCGGTGATGACAGTTGGAGCCGACTTCACAAGACTTCCGTACTCGAACATTAATTCTGATTCTTCTGGTAACTACTGGAGAATACACCTGGCATATCACGACACGATGCAGGGATTCATGCGCAGAAGAGAGCAGGGCGAACCGACCTCCAACTTTGGCATCAAACTCAAAGACGTGCTTTTATTCCCTGCCCTCGGCCTAGAAGCAACCAGGCCAGAAGACAAAATATTTGGCTTGTATGGAATATGCAAGAGGTTTGGATTTGAGATACCGGCGCCGGATTATCGGAAGCCAATCGCCGTTATTTACACAGAGGCAGCTCGCGCAATTCTTCTTGGTGACCAAGGCCTGGACCTGTTGTCCATGGTGCAAGAATCGCCTGGCTGGGCCTATGGGATCCCATCATGGGTTCCGGACTTTTCGGGGTCCAATCGCAAGTGGTCACCGTCAACACTACCACATATGTTCGTATCAAAACGGGAGAATCCCAAGGTGTCAGGTCAAACACAAACCCAATACCAGTTCGAGCCGGATGGCCGGGGCTTGAGAGTGAAGGGCCGTAGACTGAGCCCAATATGCGCTGTTGGACAACCGTGGGTAGTAGACTCATCTACCAATGTTCTGGGAGACGCGCGGGAGCAGACAGGACAATACGCTACCGGGCTTATCGACTGTATCAAGAGCTGGTTCGAAGTCATCCGAGGCCACCCTCATTGCGTGCATGATGGTGTGACTATGGAATTGATGGTGAGGGTACTGGCGCAAGAAGCCGCTACTCCTTACGCTACAGAGTCCTTAGAAAGCCTAGTTCGACACCTATCTGTGCTGGTTGGCATTTCTGGATCAAACGACGAGGCTCTTTACACAACATTGGCAGACCCGCAGGATAACCCTGGAGGTTTCTCGCACATGGGCAATTACAATATCAGCGCGGAGATGCAGCGGTCCATCTTACACATCTATGATCTATGTTGGAAAACCGTCTTTCGAACTGCCCACAACTTCTTGGGAACAGGAACGCACAGCGCAAAGGTTGGCGACGTGGTGGTAGTCTTGCAGGGCTGCTCTACGGCGGCTATTGTCCGGCCCTGCACGGGTGGCTACAAGTATGTCAGTCCGGCGCATGTTCATGAAATAATGGATGGAGAATTTTGGAATGCTAGGTCAACTTCAGATGATGAGTGGTTTGTCTTGGTTTAGGTTAATTGGTTGGTTTCTGGCGTTAGTATAGCGCGTATTTGCTGTTGTGACGACCGAAGGCTAGCACGTCATTATATTGTATACTCCACAAACATTATACACATTGATTCAAGTTGGCATCCTTTGATACTCACTGTGGCAGTTTCCCGCTATTCAATATTTCTAGCGACTCGATCTTTCCGAAACTGAAATAATACCTGGGTAGGTATCAGCATCCATCTCTTATATCTTGTACTAAGAGCCTAATTGTATAGTACATAGCAGTGATATGAAAGATTCACGGATTTGATTCTTGCGGATCTTCGCTTGCGGGAAATGTGAGTATGAACGTAGACTTGATCCGTAATTACAGATGTGGTACTGGTGTGGTTGTCTGCGAATATGGCAAAGCCCGCGACGACGGCCACAAACCTCACTAAGCTCACTTTTTAAATTTTCGTCTCATCGGTATCCCACCGACGCTGTTAATCCATGAAGGTTCGATGTGGACTTGAAATTCATTTGCCGGAGTCGAATCGCTTGAAACAAATAATCGCGTATGAGAACGATCTGTGGTGGTACCTTGTAAACGGGCCATTGAAAATTGTCTTCAGAGAGGGTGTCGCATTATGACGCCATCGGGGGTCGTTATCAAGGACGTTATCAAGGAGGTCATCAACCATGGGAAAAATGAACCTTCCGGTTTCTAACCTTAGCATCCGGCCTCATACCGGCTTCTTCAGATGGGTTGAATTCTCCCTCAATTTTGCTCCTTCTAGCACTTTCTATAGATGGAAACCCCGGCCGCCTTGATCTTGTTGGATCACTGACGGCGAAACCTGCATAAATCCTTTTTTCTTAGGCAATTAGGACTTTTGTTCGCATCCTGCGGCTGAGATCAAGGTAATCAATTTGAAAGGTTTCTCAAGACCAGAAAAGTGTAATTTACTTTTACGCGTTCGCGCTCCATTACGGTAGGATAACAGCGTGTGGTCGCAGACTCAACTACCAGGTCTTCAACTTGGGGTTGAACACAACATGGCAATAATACAGTACAAAGCTGCTGAGAGTTATCCTCTTAGCACCGACGAATAATATGTGATAAAATATTCCATAAATCGTAAAGACTGTTTAAAGAGTCGGCGAATACAACTCTGTGGTTGTTTATCTTGCTACATATGGGCACCGGCCACCAAACCGATTCAATGGCACTCCATGTACACGAAGGGTTTTCCGTATTAAATCCTGTCCAATGATGGACCTAGACCAACGAAAGAGAACATTCCTCGAAGAGCGAACACATATTGCTCTCTCAACACGGGCTCTCTCACCGAGAGGTCCGATACCAATTGCTCTCGGGGTCGCCGAGGCACTCTCCCACAGTAGCAGCTATTCGAGTCAGTACTTTCACTATGATGTCTTATTCGGGTATAGGCTGAGGTTATCTCAGTAGTAACTGACCTTGCAATCCACGTTCTTGAATGGCAGCAATCATTGCTGGAGCTAAAGTGAGAACAGTTTGCTCATGCACATCGTGGGCAAGCGCAATGGAGCCACCCGCATCAAGATCCTCAGTGAAGAGGCGAATACTCTCTCCGATTGCCTCTGGTGAGTCGTTTTCCCAGTCAAGTGTGTCGATGTCGGCGATGATGACATGGTAGCCCAAAGAACCGACCGTCTGCAGGACTTGGTCGTTGTAGCTGAAGAAGGGAGGGCGCATGTAGGTCGGGAAGTAACCCAGGATATCGAGGAACGCTGACTCTAACTGGGTCATCTCAGACTCTATTCCAGAGGCGTCTAAAGTTGTAAGGTCCGGATGGTCCCAGCTGAACGCGGTGTTTCTGTGAGTACCATTGAAAGATGCCACGTGCGGGTTGGAATTTGACTTACGTATGCGAACCAATTTGATGTCCATCTGCAACCATGCGTTGGACAGTGGACGTGTAGTCATAGATCGAGGCCCAGTTATCTCCGTTGAGAAAAAACGTGGCCCTGATGCCGGCCTCGGCGAGTGTGTCGAGCAGTTGATTGGTGTAAGCGAAGGGACCATCATCGAAGGTCAATGCGACTGTATTCCCCGTGGTACAACTGAAGATAGCACTTCCGATAGGAACCGCCTGTCGCCTCTGATGAGGATCAGCCACGGGTGAGGCAGTGACGCCAACGATGAGGGCGCTGATAAGATAACGAATGAACATGGCGATGACAAGACAAGGCTTGGCTCTTAGTATGTACGATCTATACAATATGGATGTAAACTGGCTGGTTCTGTCTCAACACGACAGGCGACGCAGGTATTTATGTACATATTTGAATCAGTGTTGTCTCTTCAATTCGAAGTACGTTGGCCCGTTGGCCCACTCACACAGACTGTATCGCTGTGTCGGAAGGCACCTCAGGTGCATGTCGGAAGCCACCAAGCCACGCAATCCCACCCTTCTTAGATGATCACTGTGGAGTCAACATCAGCGAAGAAGGAAGTATATGCTTATTTCCCCGCTTTTGGGTGTATGTCGGGCTAGGAAGGATCAGGAGCCGTATGAATGAGTGGACTCTATTGGAGCCGTCTCGCGATCGAGATTTTGGCGCCTCCCGCAACGCCATTGACATTGAGATCTTCTTCCAGTGTTCCTCGCCCACTCAAGTACGTGCCAAGATATGCCAAGCTTCGTACTAAGCGGGTGAAGTCAGAGCGGATAACAGCCACATGCAGTTCTTCCGGTGATCGGCCAACCACGTTGCGTTGACAACAGGCGTACGTCGTACAGTGGCGCGGTTGATCCAAATATGACGTCCGCGTATGTATGTCGATAAGCAAATTAAGCATGTAAGGCAATGAGGACGGCATATGGTTGGCTAGAACAAGTCCCGAAGGCGGAACCGGTGCAACGATGTTGCTTTTTGCAAGTCAGGCTAAGCTGTGCATACTGCCCAAGCATCACGCACACCACGCCGTGTTTTAATTTGATGGCATGCTGACTCCTATCGGTAGACTGTAAGTGTCCGATGTGCGATGATATCATATCAGTGCATGCCGTTCGGGAGGGGCGGAAGTCGTCCGGGCATGATTCTGGCAGCCATGTGCTGTCATTCTAACGCAAGAAACCATGATCATTTGTGCCATCATCAACTGGTTCAGCTGGGGTGCCACTTTTCGCCATGTTTTCACGCCACGTTCGATCGCACATTATTCCCGTGCTGCGACCGGAAGTTAATCGTGTTCCCCTTGCGTGAAACTGAGACTACAACGGTAGCGATCTAATACAGGCACAAAGTCGAAGTGAAACGGTGGTTGGCAGAGTCATTTGTGCCACTTGCAGATGCCCGCAGATTCGCTTGGGTTATTGGCCAGTAATACCCAGCTGGAATAGATATCTGATGCCAGAGCCATTTTCGGCAGTTGGATCCTTGGAACAAAAGTCCGGCGCATGCTACCTTTGATGCAGATGGCCGCCTTGTTTAGGCCCTCGCTCGTAAATATGCGCAGGGTGGGCAGAGTCAGCTTCACGCAGTAAAGAAATATTGCAGGTTACTCAGTCAGCCCACGGAGTATCCGCAGTCAGCTTCGGAGCCAGGAACCCCTGAAGACGCAATGCATCACGCCGGGATTGTAGCTTGGAATCTCTCAGTTCAGCCCACTGCATGACACGAATCTCGGCGCAGAAACGTGCCGGGATCAGGCTCCGGCTGAGGTTGGGGCTGCTTTGCCCTGTGTAGCACTCAAGAGCATGAGCAGTGTCTACGTCAGCAGGAGCTTCGTTAATAAACGGTGAAAACCTGCTGAGGGATTCACCGATGCGCAGGAGTGTGTGATCTAGTCGGCGAAGACCTGACGAGAGACTCCTCTACGAGCAGGAGAGTGCGCATGTCCACATCTACTTGACCCAGCTTCGGGTTCATCTGAAACTCGAGCATGGCCGCACCCGAGACCGATCACAACCGGTTGCACAACATCAACACGACCTTCATCGCGTAGATGGCCCCGGAAAAATCCTTCGCGATCAATGATGTGCAAGAGCGAGAACCTGGCGTCCAAGCTCCGCATGCGGCGGATTCGGAACTGGGACATTTTTGAGCGTTCGCGCTGTGCAAAAGATGACCTCGAAATGTACCTTCTACTGATTGATTAAAGGTGAATGATTGGCCGCGATACTATGTAACCGATTTAGTTGGTGTGTGGCTTCATCGTAGTGAGCGAGCTGGTCCGATAATGCGCTCACTTATTAGCGTAGTTGATCGGATCGGGGATAGAGAGATCGCGACTTAGCCAGCAACGCAAAGACCTAATTGGACTCCCACTCGGATAGCGATCAGTCGAGACCAAGGGGGGCAAAGTTGGCCGCGTAAACGGTAAAGACGTGCTGATTTATTTGGGATTGAGTGAAGGTGCAATACCCAATGGGGATCACGCAAGATAGCTCCAGAACTTCGCAAGTTGAGAATTATGGGGCTACTAGAGAAATATCTGCTGACGGGCATTGACCCCAATCTAGTCGAAGGCTTGAGTGTGGGATAGCATGTGGGATAATGGGGCGAGACGACAAGGGGTAGCTAATATGTAGAACTAGTTTGACTGACGCAATTGCTGGGGAAAATAAGAGCATAGCTTGCCTTGATTCCATAAAACCTCCCGACTGTCGCCGCTAAAACCACGATAGGCAGCTCACTACCACTTGTCAAGTCTCAGCATTTCATTTTCGCCGCAGAGCGTCAGTCACAATGACAGAAAAAAATGACACTGGGCGAGTCGCCAACTTGGACGTCAACAGCGTCGATGCTGAATCCACGCCCAGCGAAGCCCCCCATGAGAAAATCGAAGTGGGCGCCATCAAGACGTGGAAGGGTCACATCTGGGACACCTGGGAACTCCCCAAGGAGCAGCGCTGGCTGCTCTTCAAAGTGGACGCCTTCGTTCTCACGTTTGCATCCATCGGCTACTTCCTCAAGAATATCGATCAGACCAATGTCAACAATGCCTTCCTCAGCGGCATGAAGGAGGACCTCAACATGTACGGCAATGAGCTCGTAACGAGTAAGTAACCTCAAACTTTTCAATTGATTGTTGAATCCATCATGAAAACTTCCTGTGCAATTGCTAACTTCATGCCACAGGCACTTCTATCTGGACCGTGGGCTACGTGATCGGCCAGATCCCGTCTAATTTGCTTCTCACTCGAGCCTCGCCGCGATGGGTCATCCCCTCGCTCGAACTCGGCTGGGGCATCGCCACAATCTGCACTTCTTCGGTTAAATCTTACAAAGCTCTTTACGGCCTCCGTTTCCTCGTGGGATTATTTGAGTGGGTAACTCTTGGCTACCACCGAGAAGCCTCCCTTTTGTCTTATTGACGGGATTATTTTCACAGTCACTAACTCAATCTATAGATCTGGTTTCTACCCTGGTATTCATTATATGTTGGGATCATGGTATACGCCCCGAGAGATCGGCAAGCGTGCTATGATTTTCTGGCTGGCTGGTTCTATTGGTACTATGTTTAGTGGATTCCTCCAGGCGGCTGCTTATACGAACTTGCACGGAGTGCATGGCAAGGCAGGATGTAAGTTCAACTTCTCATTGGCATCCAGCCTCTAGACTATGATCCTAGAAGGCGCCAGAACTTTGAAGAGAGAAATGGGAAGCTGACAGATTCGGGCAGGGCGATGGCTCTTCATTATTGATGGCATTATCACGCTACCACTCGCATTGGCTGGCTACATCTTCTTCCCTAACCT
Organism: Cylindrodendrum hubeiense; assembly: GCA_014621425.1. Classification (NCBI taxonomy): domain Eukaryota; kingdom Fungi; phylum Ascomycota; class Sordariomycetes; order Hypocreales; family Nectriaceae; genus Cylindrodendrum; species Cylindrodendrum hubeiense. Next base: position 15,420 of record JAANBB010000146.1, read on the forward strand.
GCCTCAGGATGGTCAGAGAACATGGTGGACAACTGAAAGAGAGCATAACATCGCTGTAAACAGAATGGCTGCTGTTGGACGAGCGGGCAAGCAGCCTTGGACGAAGGCAAAGATTCGAAAGATTCTGACCAGCTGGCATACTTACCTCCTTCGTAAGTTCTCTCTAGCGGTTTTCTGAGATTCGAGCTGACCATAAAATGCAGCGATGCTATATGTTGTCTGGAACAATGGGTGGCCCCAGGCTGGTATGGGCTATTGGTTGAAGAGCTTTAACGTCGAACCCGCGCCCGTTCCTGGAACCACCTTCAGCGTCGCACAGATCAACAACTGTAAGTTCTAGGATCTCCTACTAATAGAGATTTTGGGCTGTGACTAATCATATATCATAGTGCCAATTCCCACCACTGCTATTTTCGTCGGCATGGCATTGGTCTGGGCCTGGCTCTCTGATGGTCCTATGAAGGGCGCTCGTTGGCCTTTCATGTACGCTGGTGCTATTATTACGGTACGCTTGCGAATTCTTTACACCTCCCCGATATGCATTGATTTATTTACTGACGACTTGAACCTTCAAATAGCTCATCTTCGTGGTTACTCTGCGTCAAATGGATCTCTACTCGGACGTTCACGGTCGCAAGATTGTTTACTGGCTCAGCAACATTGGTGTACGTCTGCATTCCCCACTAAAATCCGGTTACGGCTACTGACTTCACCTCCAGAATGGCGCAGGTCCTCTTATCCTGAGCTGGATCAACGAGATTTGCACCGATGATACGGAAAAGCGAGCGTTGCTTGTCGGCATGGCCAACGACCTTGCCTATGTTGTGCAGGCTGTGGTAAGTCGTCCCGATATCGCCACAAACAGACACGTACTGACCATTATCAAGGCACCTAATTTCGTATGGAAGACCACCGATTTCCCTGCCGCTATCAAGGGTTATACCTGGTCAACTGTTCTTCAAATCCTCACCAGTAAGTCATCTGATACTATTTGACTCGTTTAGACACTAACCTTGCACTTAGTGGTTGTGACTGCCGCCATTCAGCTTCTCTTGTGGCAAGACCAGAAGAAAGCGGCAAGAGCTGATGTTGAGTCTCTGCAACCCAGTAGTTCGGAAAAGGATGAAGAAGATGTCGATAGCAAGGGTACTCGCACTGGTCAGGTTCAGACTGTCAACTTGGACTAGCTCTAGGTACCTAGAGATGGCTTCCATTAAGATGAAGAACAACAAAATAGCTCGATTTTGAGACTGCAGTACCTAATTGAGTATTATCTCTAATTTCTATATACTCCACAATTCATATCACTGGCCTCGCTTTATAAAGTATAATTCTTCCCAATTACAGCGAGAAAATGGATACGGGAGGGAGGCTTTTGATTTATCTATCCCACGATGAGCTAAGAGCCAGTCGTACCGATGATAAGATCGATCTCTGCAGATCCGGCCCGGAAGACCCAGATCCGTATACTCGACACCAGGAGACTTAAAGCCTCCGACTGCAGCTGTGATGCGGAAAGAATAGAACTCAGCGTCAAAGGAATGCCCGAGACACCCCAAGATGTGACATTCTCGATAGTCAGCTTGTAATATCGCACTGTAACTGCTTCACAGAGAACGAAGGGTCCAATTCTTAGACAATTTGCTTGCTTTACCATATAGTCTACCCTAGATAATTGGTACGGGGAGGCTTGAAGGTTGCGCATGTAGAATTAGTACTCAACCAACTCACGACCAAGGACCCCGCCACTAGGCAGTCAATCATAGGTAACACCTTCAACTAAATCACAGCTGTTTAGATACGGCTCCTCCAAGCGAACATCCCTATTTAGGAACAATCTGCCGGATTGCTAGCTTCCTTGACAATGCGTACATAGCGAACGTTTGACCCACTCACTCCTGACGGAATCGAGCTTGTGGTGGCAACGGCGGCCGTACTGGATTGCCTGTGGGCATGGCTCGACGAACACTGAAGTATTGAGCACCCTCCCGCAATGCTGGCACCGGTAGTAGAGCCTGACGTTGTAGCACATTTTTCTTCGTTTCGTTGAAGAGGCAGAATGGGAAAGGATTATGGGTGTAGTGGGAGGACTGGTTCGGTTGGAGTTTTTTTTAGACTTATTCGTTCGGTACTGGATTTAAATCGACGGAGAGAGGGGGATACGGTTTCATTTATAGAGACTGCTACAAGGTGATTCGCAACCTGCGTCTGAGGAAGCCGCGACTCCTACAATTCGTCGGACACAATACAGAACGGTTCTGATATCTCATAAGCTCTTGAGCATTCTCCATTCAGCAAGATTCCACGTTCAAATTGGGATTCTGACGGGATGAGAAAATCTCGGGTTTAATTCAGTATCTCAAGCGACTGTGATCACATCGCAATTTTGCCCCTGCCTGTTTTTCCTCATCACACGCCTTGTCACTGAAGTATTTGGCCAATAGGAGGCAAGACAATATGCATCCTATATCTCCTTGACTGCAATGCTGGTGGAGCAGATTCGGGACTTGTGCAGGTTGACAGCCACTACGTTATTATTGGGTAGTTTTGCTTTTGCTGAACTACTGTATCACACTGGCTCCACCAGAATTAGGGCAGTCAAGGAGATCCACATGGCTTCAGTCATCCTTATTATGCTGGTTGTGATTTATGCATATCCTAGGCTCGGGCAGACTTCGTGCACTGTGTAATAAAGCGGTACAGCGAATATTCAGGAGGGAGATAGTGCACCAAGCTTAGTACGAAGTAGTAGAAAGGACCACCAGCACCGATAAATTGGACTTCGTTGTCATCAAAAACCACAGCGAGGCATGTGGGATTTTGACTTGGTAGCTAAAGCCTTGGAGCATGACAGAACACTGCTCTGAATCCCATTATATCACTTCATACGTTCCTTTAACTAATCGCTCGCACAATCAAGCCTCGATTTTCTCTGGCATCCAAGTGCTGAATGCCATACCTTTAGGTACCTCCTTCCACTGCTTAGTGACTGGATCCAAGACCTTTTCACAATCTTTTGCCTCCTGTCGTATGATCACCGACTTCGCCTTGCTTCGCGGCGTAATGATCACCGGATACTCAGAAGGCGTGACCGTAATTCCACCAACCAAATCCTCTATGTCGTACTGGGCAGGATTTCCTTCACTGTCTTTCGCTGGAGAGAAGTGGAAACCCCACGCAAGTCGAGAGACTCCTAAGAAAAGCGACCTCTCCGCGATATGGATTCCTTGACAGAGACGACGCCCGGCACCAAAAACGAAGTTATCTCGCTTTTTAGTGTCTCCGACAGCTGATTGATACAGAGTCGTGTGGTCATCTTTATATCGATCCGGGTTGAAGACTCGGGGGTCAGGATGCCGTTCTGGGTCCATGTGAATTCCCCTAGATCAATTAATACAATCGCTTACACTCAAAATGGTAATCGATGCCGGGGAGGGGAGCTTACCAGACATTATTAATCACAGAAGCGCCCTTGGGAATAGTATATCCTTGATAGGTGTCGTCCTTGATCACCGAGTGCGGTACACCGAGGAACACAGTAGGCATCCACCGTAGACTCTCCTTAATGCAACATCGGACAAATGGGAGATTATCGTAGTCGTCCATTGTAGGCAGTCGGTCGGGACCTACCACGCGATCAATCTCTTCCTGAACCCTCCGTTGCACGTCTGGCCAAACAAGAAGCGCCAAGATATAGCCATACAAAGTTCCCGATGTAGTATCGGATCCTGCTTCAAGCAGCGAGCCGCTGATGTAGGCTGCGGCATCATCGGAGAACTTTTCGGTTGTTTGGGCTCGGTAGATGTCATTGCAGAAGCACGGCTAGGCAAGAACATGTTAGCGCAACTTGTTTGATCGAGGAGATAATTCGAACATCATACTAGTCCAGTCCCAGCATCGAGGGCCTCCTTTGCCTTCATCCAATGATGAACGTAATTCTTCTTTTCGATTTTGTGTAATTCTTTAGCGTAGCGAACATTCGGGGCCATAAACTCAGGAAGCTTTTGCATGATTGGGTATAGATCTGCAAGCTGTGCGCTGGAACTTCCCGCGAGCTCTCCCCATTTATCAAAGGACTTAACCACCTCAACGATTAGTTCATACCATAACATGATGAATTTTGACATACCTTAAAAAGCTGCAAGAGATTCGGGTCCTTGTTGTCTGTACAGCGATATCCAAAGATCATTTGTGTGGAGAGAGAGTAGGTGAACCTTCGGAGATGGTACAAGAGGTCATTCGGTGTATCCAACAAATTGGAAAGAAATATCTTGTTTTCCAGGTCCTGGTATGGGACATATGTTATGGCGGCCTTAATATTCAAGATATTATGGACCATCCGATGTATCATTCGCCAATTTTCGCCATATCTCTGTTCTATGGTTAGCTCGGGGCTCCGTAGGATGCAGAGAAAAGGTAGATTTTCCGGGACTGCTCACCATGACCACGAGCCTGAGGTCTCCGCTGGCAATCTTTTGCCCGATGAACATGTCTGGCCGGTCCGAATACATACCACCCTTCTTGTCTAGCAGGTCGTTAACAGCAGTATCCGAGGAAAGAACAATCATCTTTTTCGTTCCAAGAATGAGGGAGTATATTGGCCTACACCGAGTCTCTGCGTTAGTCCATCTCAGCTAATCATCATTTCTCCTGTCGTACCCATATTCTTTGGCCCATTTCTGAAACTGAAGATGTGGTCTTTTGGTGGGCATCTATGCATAAATTAGTATCACCCATTATAGATGCCCTGAGAGACCCACAAGATGCAAATTACCCAAAATGGGCAACGTTGGAGGTCCTGGAGGGAGTCCAGCAGGTCTTCTGCCAATCTTGCCGACTTTGGCAATGAGGAAGATGACCGACAACGCCAGAGCCAGCGCGATAGGTAGGAGGGGTAGGCCCGGCATTTTGAATGAGTATTCTGATGAGAGGGTTTGACGCTTATAATATTTTGGCCTTTTCTATCAATTCTTTGCTATCTCATCAAAGTTGGTGATGGGCAGTGGGTATTGCGGGAGTTGTCCAGCAGGGTCAAGGATGATTGCCGATGAAGACAGACCGTCCATACGGAGCGTATGCATTAATATGTCTCTTGAGCAGAACATCTTGGATCGAAACCCTCACCGCAATCTCCGAATCTCACGTGATGAGGTTTATCGGGTTCGGCATCAAATAATGGTGATATTATTGGCTGTGGTCGGCCACGTCCATCTTGCATCACTTCATGCATGGCGTAAAATGTGCGGGGAATCCAGATTTTGTGCGGCAGGCAAGCTTGAAATTGACCATTAGCCTACCTGTGCGCTAGCCGCTCGGCTTCGGCTTCGGCTTCGAAGTCGTCTCGCTTTTACTTTGCTACTGGTCTATTTCGGAATATATTCGCTGTCTATTAGGGCAAGCCAATCATTGGTTTGACGGGCTATTGAGAGGTTGGGTTCACAATGTGGATGCCTGGATTTGAGCTTCAATGAACGTTATTATATTATTATTAATTTAATGGGCCAAGCTCTATTTACTCTAGTATTATCGATATCAATCCACAGAATAGTTTCGGAATTGAATGAGTTAGAGTGCTGGCGACAGCGTCTTGAATCAACACAGGTAGTCAGATGCTGAGGTTAGGCTTCACTCCCTTCTATTGAGTTTGAGTCAATCTGATAATGAGGTCTCTCGAACTTCTTTTTCGCTTGCGACCTCAAGTATGGTCGCAAAGACGGTAAGCAGGCGATAATGAGACTGAGATTACAGTCAATGGTAGCGAAAAGCACTATAAATATCGGTTAGCTAGGGGTGAAAGATGTTCGTCGAATTTCGGGGGAGAACTGCCAGACATACTAATCACACTCATTGCTACATCTCCATCCAATGCCTGTGAGTATACAATCGAGATGTAACGGAATACAGCCGAGCCAATACTGATAAGGCCGAGGAGAAAGGTACAATATAATCCTACTTTCAGCGACCTCTTGAGCTGTAGCTGTGGTATTATAAGCCACGGCAGAGCGAAAACTTGGAAGAATTAGAAACATGCTATTGCGATTTGAAGGAGGTATTTGCATTACTGAAAATATCTCCAGCGATATGAAGTGACCAGGTGATTGTGTAATCGGTAGTCACATTAGCAGGCGGACATGTTCCCTCAGGGCGAAGGTCCCTGAAATAACAAAATGAGTATTAGTTTCAAATCAAGCCCATCATCGATATAGTATTTGATTAGGAATATACTAACCAGTTTGTCTTAATGGGCAGGCATATCAGAGTATGTGTTAACATACTGGTAACATAAGCAAGACCGACATAGGAAATCACGACCCATAAACATATTCTTCGTTTTCTTGCAAAAGAAGGGAATATTTCCAAGTACATGGCTAATATTGCCGCTTTAGAGAGATACGAGGTTGTTAAAAACGAGAAAGCCCAACCCCAGAATAACTAGCAATTAGCCAATTAGTTAAATCTGTCGGTCTTCTGCCCAAGGAAGGCTTTAAAATGTATACTCTACCTTATAGATAGTAATCATATCATTTCGGGTCCCACCATACCCTTTTAATGTCATTCTTAGACCGGGCTGAAGAGCCCCGAGTTCGGAGAATATGACATTAGATGTGGTGGCAATCGCCGCAACAACCCAGGCGGCGCACATCAGGCTGTCGCTCCATATCAAGCTGCGATTTTGAATCTTGAGGCGCAAATATAGGCGAGCGATGATGACAGCAGCGGCGATGGCGAGCAAAAGCCAGCCAGTAACCTGTCATATGGAAGATCTGCTGTTAGAAAGTAAACAGCAGAAGTGTGGGTTAGGAACGAACCAGAACATCCACTGGCCCAATGGTGCGGGACAGCATGCCTCCGAATGATCCCAGGCGTACCACAAATAAGAGGCCCTGAGGCAGGTTGTGATGATTTTAAAGTCTCAGCTGCAGCTTGACTTGAGCGCGTTCGGTGGTTTGTTTCAGCTCATAAGAGACTGAATATGCCGGAGTCCAAGAGAAAAGTCAGGAGAAAGTTTCTGGGAAATTTAGATAACAGCATGGCTGGATTTATTTATTCCGGGACCGAGTGGCGTATTTGGGTTTCGACACGCACAGCTGACTTTGTGTATTCCAATCCAACATCTTCCAAATGCGGACGGAACGTCAAAAATGGATCTCGCCCAAGCCGCCCCGACCAAGCGTCCACATAATTCTCTCGATACATGAAGCTAACGCCAAGCCACATTCCGGGTCGAAAACTTCTTTGATATTGCCTTGTGGGGGAATGGCACAGAGACGGTCAGAGACCCAACAACCCACCCACAAAATCAGGTGCTGTGACTGTGGTGATGTCGGCACAAAGGCGATGCGTCCGCAATGTCGGTAGGGGCGTAGATAAAAGACTTTCAAAGTGAACAAAACAGACCAGTCTGACCGATACCAGCAATTGGTACCATCTGATCAAACGGTTCAAAACACAATGCCGCAAGAATGGGCTAAAAAGAACGTGAATTGAGCTTTTTAGAAATTCGCTGCTGAACACTCATGACGATCCATGAAGGTTGAAGATGCGGGTGTAACTGACCGTAATCCCTCAATCCTACCCTGTAACTATTAATGACTGACTAATTGACCTTATCCAATGGCCTCAATACCTGCCAGAATATCCTAAAAGGGATAGCCACCTCAAATGGGCTTACATCCTGACTGACACACCAGCCAAGAACGCCTTAACAGGCATTCTAAACCGGAAGACCAGCTATCCGCAACACATTGCCTTTGATAGGCCAAGAGGCTGAATTAATTGTTATCCGCAATAAGCATTATTTAACTACACATTAATGGAGTCTGAATTCCCGTGGTGGTATAGCACAGCCTTTTGGATTATAGCAATGAGCGCAAAGGAGACTAAACACCAGGCCAGCTATACCATTAACAACTCGATAGCATCACCTATTTCCCACAGCGGGCACTATCAACCTCTTTGAGAAATTCGTCGAGGGTTACAGTTAAAGTCGGGACGCCTGATACAATTTGCACTATTCTCAAAGCCTCTGTTGTGCTCAAAGCCTGAATCATACTGAAGGCTTGCGATTTTGTCATTTGCTAAGCTTCAGGCTCCTAATGGCGAGTTCATTGTACAATCTTTTCTGATGCTGCAGATGCTAAATTCACAGTGGGTCTCAAGATTTCATACATGCCCTTGAAACTAGGCCGTCAATATGGCGCGAGTGACGAAAGAACACACTATGTTGTTTGCTTTATGCTCGAAGAAGTCGCAAGATAACCCAGGCTCTCGATTCGCATCCTCGACTTTGCCCTTCCAAGCAGTCTGGTGTGGATATAAATTCACTCTGCTTGGAAGCTGAAACTTGAGCGGTTGAGATCATTTGACGCCTCACTAACTTGCAGTAAAATATCCCTCCTATTCATCTAAATCACCATTCGTAGTTCTCTTCGCATGAAAATGATCCCAGCTATTGAGCTCCCCCAACCCAGTGTCTCTCATATTCGACCGCGTTTCCTGTGTGTCGGAAAACTTCAGTACCTTTCGCATGTCCTCTACCAATTCCTCTCCATTTAGACGCGAGGGGCCGATACTTCTCCACATGATGAAGTTATCTGGCCGCACGAGGATTGCGCCCCCATCTGTAAACCCTCGAACTTTAGTCCAATTGTCGTCGCAGTCCTGGTAGAGGCCAGGCTTCCGGCAATGGCGATGAGCCTTGATACCTGCTATCCCGATTCGAATTGCAGACTTCGAGGAGACTGTGCGGGCCGCATTCGACCATTGCTCTCCCAATTCATCGGTGATCAAAAGCAGGTCATAGTCTCCGCCGTTGCCAATGAGGTCATGGGTTGATACGACTTGATGGTCGCGTTCGACCCAAGCATGTGGCAAGCGATGGCCAGGACGCGTTGTAGGTACATACACTCTTCCACCGGGATCTTGTCTTGGTTTAGCTGATCCATCTTGCACCACAGCTTCACTATCGTAGGAGAATCCGAGCTCAATATTGTGGGCAGAGAACTCGACGTCTTGGGTTTCGAAAATTCGCGAAAGATGGTGTCGAGCCGTCTCTCCCGAAGGCGAGGCTTCAAAAATACTAGCTAATCGCTCTTGGTTGTATTTCCTCTGTCCAGGGAGAAATCCGACACTTGCTTGGAGTACAGGGTAGTTGGAGAAGGTGAAGAGACCCCAATCGCAGTTCCGTTTCCCCACAGGTCGACGTTCGAAGCCATATGCATCGAGAAGAGAGGCGTGAGCCTTGCCGGATAAGACAAATGAGAGCTTCCAGGCTAGATTCAGAGAGTCTTCGATAGCCGTATTGAGGCCAAGTCCGGTAGTAGGCGGTCGCTTATGCGCGGCATCTCCAGCAAGGAATACCCGTCCATCTTGGTACTTGGAAACGAGAGTCCGCTCCAAAGCCCACCGGGAGACCTTTATGACGTCCATCTTGAGGTCTGGAAGTTTCAACAGCTTTCGGCCCTGAGAGGCCAACTCATCTGCCTCCAAACGCAGATCTTCATCGACAGGAACCCCAAAGTGAAGGATCCACTCCTCACAACGGCGATCCCAGGTAGGGCCCATCTTGACCAACACGCCACAATCGAACCGGTCCATCTTTTCCCCTTCAGGGTTGATGAAGTGGGTGATCAATGTACGATCTGGATTCCCATGGTCAGTAAGCCAGGCTGCCAAAAAGCTTTGATCGAAACTCACCGTCACAGTATTGAGACAAATCTGCTCGAAAGTAGATGCTGAGGAAGTCCACAATATTCCTCGGTCCCTCCATCTGAGCTCCAATTTTAGGGCCCACAAACTTTCCTCCGTCGGCTCCAACAAGATACAATGTGCGGATCAATTCTTTCTCTCCGTTCGGGCCTTCAACTGTCACCAGAACATGGTCCTTCTCCTCCACGAAATCGAGGACCTCGTGACTAAACCGGACTCGACCCGGGTTTCGCTCTTCTGCAAATTTTCGAAAGATGGGTTCAGCTCGCACCAAAGGCAAGTTCGAAGATATCTCAGGACCATGCTCTCGATAAATCTCGTAATCAGGCGATCCGATAGAGCCGCCAAATGCGGGAACCGAACAGATGACACGTCCGTCGTATGGGCCTTCACCTCCTAGGGAGGTCCGCCAGTCTGTCTGGCTCATATTGCGGATCGGGCAGCCGGCAGCTTTGAACGCTTCAGAAATATTATGTTGACGGAATATTTCCATGGAACGCTGGTTAATGTAGTGAGCCCGAGGGAGAATTGCCGTGCCAGGATGTTTTTCGAATACATAGTGCGCGATGCCATAGTCAGACAAGAAAATAGACAGACAGAGGCCGCACCCTCCTCCTCCAACAATCACGACAGGCACGTCGATATTGTCTGCAGTCTTTCCGCTCATTGTTAACTTAGTAATGAAGTAGCTCCAAAGTGGAAGAGCGAACTGATCGTATGTGTACAAGGTGTTGGCCAGGAAAGAGTAAGGAGTAGCTTAGAAGGTTAATCGAGTGAATATTATACAAATCACTCAACTGCTAGAGTAATTTGTGGAGTACATTCCGCCTCCGGTAAGAGGTGCTAACTGGGGTAACGGGTTCGGGTTGAATATGGGTTCAATCTCGAGGCCGAAGCCGAGATCCACCTTCCTATCTGCAACCAACATGTCGGCAGTTTGTTGACAACCCATTTTTTCACTCCTCGTACACATACACGATAATATTCGAACAGAGGTTCAAGCTTTGAGCGCCCAATCCCCAAGGGAGAGAAGAACAATTCGGTTTACCATTCCAATTTACCAGTGGTCCTACATTTTGGAGCCACAAGAATGGACTCGCAATTACGACGGTCGGCATAATTGTAATACCGTAATACTTATTTACTTACCCTAGACTCGGCGCCCATCTAGGCATTGAAAAACGCACCGTGCCTTTCTGGCATTTAGTATCATTGTAGACTACATGATGTTCTGCCTTATGTTCTTGCTCAACGAGACTGTTCTGATGTGGGTGTGTTCACCTGTGGCCTCTATCACAATTTGGTCGTGTGCCGCTGTGGTGTTACTGATCATTGTTGCAGAGGCGGGCTGGATTATTCTTTGATGGGTTTAGGATGTGAATATGTCCCATTGATCTGAGTCTAATATTTTATAATTCTTTTGGAAATTGGTTCTGTTTAGAGATTTTTATGAATGATTCAATTGATCTACGACAATTCTTTTGGTCAAGACTTCCGTCATCGGATCCTCTATACACTTGATGGGGAGGGTGATGTTAGACACACCCTCACTCTCATTTTTCTTCAGTATATCAGTCACGGAGAGCCTCTCATTGGCTAATATCCTCCGCACCGTGAGAATTGATCCTTACCGGCTGCCATCACTGCCGGGCATTGACTCTCACCGTGAGACATCTAGGTAGGCTTATATCCCTGTCGTACAGGGTCTGCAATACATGTTTTTTCACGGTGAAAAATCCACAGCTTCAAGGCCCCTGTTGGGATAAATCCCCACTCACATAGCGTCGCCAGTCTCGCGGCCTTTAGCCTACCCCCTCCCAATGAAGCGGATGTTTGCATGCCACCGCCTTTGGGGAAACCAAAAATAAATCAGCTACTAGAACAGGCTTTGGCGTTTAATATGACCTACACATTGCCCGAATAGAGACTATTTGGTGAGGAATTGGCACGTGAAGGACGGAGGGTTGGATGTCTAGCCGCCTAGGGGGTGGCCCCTCGTCCCCCCACTAACCATGCTAGGGGCTAGAGAAATCTTCAATAATTACGGAGTAGGGACAAGGGCGGACATCTTTACGATAAATGGCTACAGATGATTAGAGCGAAAACGAGACCTATTGGTAGCTGCTGAACAAGGTAATGGACCCTCAAAACCAACATGATGGACACGTATTGGGTGTGCCCTTGCAACCACAATGTTAATCTGGTGGTAGGGCATCCAAAGTTGAGGTCTGCGGTGGCGCATAATTCATGCGCAGCTTGGTTGGCCTCCAACCATGACCCGCACTGGCTTGACAGGCAGGGCATGAACCATTCCATGGTGGACACCGCCGGATCATGCGCTTCCCTGTTCGAGCCATTCCGATGGGCGCTTCTCATCGCTGTGTGGATAAGGTCAATTAAAAGTGGTAGGGGCCTATGTCCTACGCTCTTTAAACCAGGGGCTTGATTATCTTATCAATCAAGGCTTTTTCTGTTTAATCTGTCATCTTCCTTGGAAGATCATGTTGCCCCCAGGATGCACACAGTGAAAGACGCATGTGCCCCGAAGGCAGAGTATAAAGCGGTTCAAAAATAAGAAAACTTGAAAAATATACGTCGCTGTTCTTTGTGGCCTTGTCTTTTTTGTGTTGCGGTCCGCTGGTCTCATGCCATTTTGAGACGTTACGCACATCGCCACCTCCATAACAAGGATACCCTACGAATAAGATAATACCACTCTGTAACAGTACGTATCAAATGCACGCATACCTTCATGGGCAAGTGGCCGTAACAACGTACCACACACTAGTGGTTAGGAACTTGGCAGCTAGCTAGGAACAACTGTGGGTAGACGGGTGTGTCCGGAGTGGAGAGCCACCGAGCTCGGCCTTGTCAGTTTTATCTGATCGAGAGATAAGATGGGATAAAATACGTCGAGACGCGCCCTTCTTCAATTTTTCTTCCATCATCTAACGTTCTTTCAGTTGTGATCTTCTCAGTTATTGAAGGCGTTTTTACTCGTCGCCATAGCTTCTGAAATGACTGGCACTGCGCCTAAGATGACTACGGACGGTGCCGTCGTTTCGCCTGTAACATCCGAGCCCGATGAGAAGAATGTTACAAACGTTAGCAACCGTCCTACGGCGGAATCTGACAAGCCTGATGATTTTCCATTGTCCTGGAAACTTATCGCCCTCGCTTGCGGTATCGCGCTCTCCTTCGGATCGTCGTTCGCAGAGAATATCCTCGGGCCGCTCAAGTCCACGTTGAGAAAGGAGCTAGAAATCGACAATGCTCGGGTAAGCATAGGAGATTAAATGCTGAGGATGAGACTGATTCTGGGTAGTATGGAGCTATCTCTTCAGCCACATCGCTCGTGAATACAGTCCTCCCCATTGTTGGTGGATACGGGCTCGACTATTATGGCGTTGAGTGGTAAGCTTGTTCTCCCATGAAATCACATACACAACAAGAGGAAATTTTAGTAGCATCATTTTGTCTCATGAATCTCGCTAACTTATCCGACTGTGAACAGGGGCTCGATGGCTTGCTCTATTGCCATCTTCCTCGGCGCTGTCATATCAGCGTCTGGCTCTAACCAGGACTCTTTTACCCTCGTCTTGACCGGCCGAATCATCATGGGATTCGGCAGCACTGTCATCGAAACATGTACCTCGAAGGTCAGTCATAGGGGGTGGAACCTTTTTGTCTTGCCATCAAACTGACACAACTCATACAGATCCTGGCGCATTGGTTCCAGCACAGAGGGCTTGGTCTAGTTTATGGATTGGACTTGTCCATTGGTATGTCTTGAATGACTCATTTCAGAAACTTCACGTATGGCACATACACTGACACCTCCTTCTGGGCTCTAGGAAAACTCATTGTCCTTATCGCCAAGGCTACTGCGGTCCCGATGCGAGATGCTACTTCGTTCTGGGGTTGGGCGCTATGGATTCCGGCCATCGTCTGCTTCGTAAACTTGCTGCAGAACATCTTTTACTTCCGGTGGGCTCGAAGCAGGCCAGAATGGGCTCAGATGTCCACTGGTCAGCGACTAGCCAGAGGGCCTACCCAGCGCGAGGACGTGCAGTCTGAGAGCGAGGGATTCGCTGCTACCAATCGTGCCAGTCCCCCTTGGTACAGTGTGCTCTCGGATTGGAAGGTCCTCACGCGCGTGCCACGGTTCTTTTGGCTTGTCGTGTGCACCCAAATTCTACAGGCCGGCGTGGTCGGCGGCTTCAACGGTCTCAACGCCGACATCATCAGTATGACTCGGGGCTCCACAGACCAGATAGCTGGTTACACATCAGCGGTACAGCAAGTCATCCCAGTTATTTGCGCACCCTTGCTCGGTAGCTTTTTCGATTTCTTCGGTTTCAGGATGTTGTTTGTGAGTGTGACATCGGCCATCTGGATTATGGTGTACTGCCTCGTCGGGTTTAGTCACGTCAACGCTCTCGGTGTGATGATCATCGCATCCCTGGGCTCGGCCATGAATGCCCTGCCCTTCCTTGCGTCCATTCCACTGATGGTTCCTAACCAAACCGAACTTGGGCTTGTATTTGGCATTTGGAAGGCCTTTAACAACAGCGGAAGCGTTGTTGTTGACATGATCGCCGGCAGGCTGCAAGACATTACACCGGGGGGCACATATGAGCGCGTCATTGCTTTTTTCGTGGCTTGCAAGGCCTTAGAATTCTGTTTAGGCCTCTTTTACGGTGTACTCGACCGAAAGTGCGTTAAAGTCTGCCAAGTCATCATGAATCGTCCCTACTTGCTAACAATCGGATTACAGATACCTTGGAAGCATTCTCGCAATGAGTGAGAAGAAGCGTAAAGTACTCGAACAAGAAGGCAAGCTCAACGCCACCATTGGACACAAGCCTGAGAAAATCCACACCGCAGTAGGACTATCCCTACTCTGCTGCTTGGTTGTTATTGCCTGGGTCCTGTTCATCCTTTACTCATTGTAGAGTATGGTATCAGGCCAAGAAAGGCCTTCCTGCTAGTCAGTCAGAGGACATCGCACATCCTGTAACCAGGTCTTTGTTTTCCCACACGGAGTACTTGGGTATTTATGTGATATATAGTGGTAGTGGACATAAAAAGCCAACCCTGGAGGGTACTAAGGGCTAGAAGATGTATGTAGCTACAATTTGTATTTGTTAAAATACCTATATGACTTCCATTTAATATGTGGACGGAATTACGGACAGTCGGCCTCCGTCGTTTGCAAGAATTAAGCCATTGCAGTAAGCCCCAGCCCTACTCGCGAGATACAAAACCGAGCCCCCCAGCTCCTCTTCTGTGCCGAATCGTCTCGATGGCATAAAATCTGGATGATCTAATGTCTCTGTCTCTGGATCACGAGAAGCGATAATGGACGACGCCATTTCTGATGGGAAAACTGGTTATTTAGTTAGCACAGTTTGTCTAGACGGATAAGGAAGACTTACATCCAGGTGCAAGGGTGTTCACTCTAATTTGATACGGTGCCAGATTCGTCGAGGCATGACTGGCCAACTGTGCGATCGCAGATTTACTTCCCACATATGCTGGAGGGGATGCCTTCTCTCGACTAAACGATCCTACGCTCCCTGTAATAATAACCTGGCTTTGGATCGAAGGGACTTTGCTTCCCGCGTTTAGTGGCGCCCCATACCCACCGTCCAGCGCATTATTGTTTCCGGCATCGAGAAGTTCCAAGAACGCAAGCATGGTAAAGTACGCCCCAGTGACGTTGACATGGAGAACTTCCGTGAAGCTCTCTACTGTGACTTCGTCGAACAGGTTTCTGCGAAGTTCCTGGATCGTCATCTCAGGGTTGAAGGACTTTAAAGGGCCTATGACTCCAGAGTTCGCAATAACAAGGTTTACGTAACCGACGTCTTTGGTGATTGTGTCTACCGCCACCTGAAGTGATTCCTTTGAGGTCACATCGCATGCCACAGGGCTGATACTTGAGTGTGCAGTTGCCGCTGCTTCTAAGGTGGCTTGTCGTCGGCCGAGAATATACACCTTTTTAGCACCAGCTCCCGCAAGAGCTCTGGCCATCATTAGGCCAAGCCCTGGGTTTTGTTAGAGATTATAACGAGTCTTGATCACTCCATGGACTTACCAGTGCCTCCGCCACTTATAACTGCAACAATTCCATCAACTCTGAACAAGGTTGAAGAGTCCATGCTGGCTATACTCCCAAATATTTGCGGAATGTTTATTGAGAAAACAATAGCGTTGTCCCGAGATATTTCCATATTTCTCCCCATTTAAATAAATGCCTCAAACTTGTCTATAGCTAGATAACGGTTCCCTACATGGGTTTATGGTGATTTTCCGTTAAGTCCGTTCACTTGTCTTACAGCTTGTCGGCGGAGTTAACGTCAACTCCGTTAAACTGGACCTGCCTGTATTTGGGCTAATTGATTCAGTCTCACCTCCTACAGGTAATTGAATGCAGGGATTATATGCGTCCCATCGACCGATCGTAGTTCACACCTGAGCTTCAACTTTCAGTATCTTCCGAGTCTCAGAGAACCCTCACCTATCATGGCCTGGGCATCTGTTCAATTATGCTTCTGTTCACCAACGATTGCATAGAAATTTGCCACTTCATCAAGTAGTGGTCTCGTGTCTCCAGGTTGTGCTACATGCTAGAACGTGAACTCAAGGGGTATCTAACGTAAAATAGGAAAGTCGTTAGTCTCTTGAAGACGGTATGCCAAAGGGCCTTTATCTTATTGATTCGCCCTTATTAACGATCCGTAAAGTGCATACTAGTGAGCTAGTGCTTTATTCTGAACTGACTTAAAAAAGAACAAAGGTGTCTGACTGGCAAATGACTAAGGAGACGGGTAATGAAATCTCGGGCTCAAGCGGCTTCGGTCTCGGGTATTGCGGGGTTGAACGATCGCACTTCTTCCCCAACGCCTAGAAGTATATTACCAGCTTCTGGATTATTAGATTAGGGTCCATCTAGGACACACATATTTCTCCCATAACTGTTCCAAACCATGTCAGCTACTGTCATTCCAGATTTTGATGCTCCTAGCGAATCTGTGCTGAAGCCCGCGTCGTTAGCTCATGTGGTTCTACGTACCGCAAACTTGGACCGAATGACCAAATTTTATGCCAAGTTCTTAGGCGGTGATGTGGTTTACAGCAATGACATGATTGCGTTCATTACCTTTGACGAAGAACATCATCGAATCGCTCTCATCGGAATCCCAGATACGGCGCCAAAGATGCCTTCCACTTGCGGGTTAGAGCATATTGCTTTCACCTTCGTCAGCCTGGCCGACCTTTGCCTCGCATATCGTCAGCGAAAAGCAGTGGGCATCGACCCTGTTTGGTGCGTGAACCATGGTCCAACGACCAGCATCTACTACAGAGACCCAGATGGAAATATGTTGGAAACGCAGGTGGACAACTTTGATACGGTCGAGGAAGCGACATCATTCATGTCAAGTGAGAAGTTTTCTGAGAATCCTATCGGCACGGATTTTGATGTGGAAGATCTGATTGCAGCCATCAGGAGAGGCGAGGACCAGAATCTTCTCAAGAAACGCAAGGAGATCGGGCCCCGGGGAATGCCAGATCTGAGCAAGATGTAGCTTAGTATTAGCTTACCACTGTCATCAAGCTGGATGATTCAGTAGATTTCATGTCATAGCTACCTTTCAGTTTAATGTGTCGAGAACGGAGCCATGTCAGCCGCTGCTAGTTGACCTAGATGATCCAGGCCAACGTCCGAACTTGGTTCACTATCAGATACAAACATCACTGTTCATAGGCATGCAAATTTATGTTTACACGTAGAAAATTCATGTTAATACCCTGCAAGATTGACTGCGATGTATGTTTAGAATACAACATAAAATAGCATCCCCTTCCCTATATTAATAAGCCTAATAATAAGTTATATTTTATGTGTGTTTATTATCCTTAGATTAATATATAACTCGTCTCCCTTATCTGTTATTTAGTGAGTGTATGCGAATAGCAACACTCATTGGACATGTATGGGTTCGGATTCGGACCGGCTTCGAGTTCATGCCCGGTTTGGGCTCCGCTCGGGTTCGGGTTCGGGCTCGGGCTCGGGTTCGGGCCGATCCAGTCAGTTGCCCATTTCTGTTTGCGTTTGACAGCCGGGCTCCTGCCACTCCTCAGCGTGATCGAGTCGACGCCTTTCGTATC
Source organism: Cylindrodendrum hubeiense (assembly GCA_014621425.1). Taxonomy (NCBI): domain Eukaryota; kingdom Fungi; phylum Ascomycota; class Sordariomycetes; order Hypocreales; family Nectriaceae; genus Cylindrodendrum; species Cylindrodendrum hubeiense. The sequence goes on from JAANBB010000146.1 coordinate 33,303, forward strand.
AGGGGTTTATGGTTGAATTCACTAGCACATAAAATATGAATATAAGTCCATATTCGCAATTCCACTACACACTGAAATGATGTCTAGGGGTGAAAAGGATACAGAGAATTATTGGTTTAGATGACATTACTCTACACGCTGTCCTCTCTTGCATGATACAATATTATCATTGGCATAATCCCCACCGTTTCGGAAGCTCTAAAGCAGAAAAAGACGCACCCACACTCATTATACTGGGTTGGCAGTTTGAGTGGCTGACATCCAATCACCTAGCCAATGCTCATCGGTCATTTCATCCGAAGGTAATCCTAACATGCCTGCTATGTTCGTGAAATATGATTCAGGCGGACTGGATTGGTGGGGCCCTCGCTCAATATTTGCATCAACAGAGCCAGATAACGTAGGAGCGGAGACATCTATTATAAGACTCTGCAGGATTTGGCGATCGTCTCCCGCCTCCCCATTGTAGTTTTCTGGAATACTCATGGATAGCTCGCCAGTATTCGTCTGGCGCTCCAAGGATAAAGCGCGCAATGACTTGTATTGATTATGGTCTGGAATAGAACCTTGCGAGGCTGTTGGGGTTACCGAGTCTCTTATAATGCTTCGTGCTTGGCGGACGAATTCGGTTGTTTTTGTAAAGGCGGCCTCCCCCGACGTGACATACTCCAGACGGCCGAAGAAGCCGACTATGACTTCCATGAGAGCAATATCGTTATGAGTGGACTCATTCGAAGGATTGCATACGACATGCATGAAAATCGTTGTAAGTGCGGTGAAAGGATAATAGAATACCAGCCTTCGAAAACCAAAATGATTAGCTAAATATTGTTCTGGGCCAGTCTTGGTGTCAAATGTCCAGACTAAAGCCGTCAAGTGAGGATGACGGTGTCCCGGAGCCTCGATTGACTTACCATCCGGGAGTAAAGCTCTCAATATCAAGGTACCTTGTGAGCAGTCCCATGGATCTTGCTGCTTCTATATGCTTTGCGCATGCTGACTGAGGAACAACATGCCCTGGTTCTCTCTCGACATGAGTGAACATGGGTGTGAACCTTCGATAAATAGCGCACAGTACATAATAATAAGAATAATGGAGAACAAGAAGCTGTGTGCGCGACGGTCCAGCAATGTCACGAATCTTACCGAATGGCTTCCCTGGCTGAATTTCATCAGGAATACTCTGCCTCCAGGATTCCAGGTCCTTTAGTATTTGGGCCACTTTTGTATCAAGTTGAGATGATGGCGAATGCAATGCTGATGCCGAGTAAAGCCCTTGAGTAATAGTTCCGCATATCCGAGCGAGTTTCGTAAAACATAGAAAAAAGTCAAGGGGCTGATCCTTGACTGTCTTCCCGGTCCTGCCTGAGAGCATATGTACACCGTGAGGAAAGGAGCAGCTAATTTCGGAATCGTTAATGACAGGGGGGCGGCCGCAGCGGAGAGCTATTGTTTTGTCAAGACAGTACACCACCCAGAAAAGTCTATTTCGTTCTTGCTGTTCTCTTTCTGTCAGACCCCATTCTTGTGGTGGATGGTGATTCAGTGCAAGACTTTGAGCTAGTCGCGAGGCTGCTGAGGACAATGTGTACTCGAGGCGTTGAGGACTCGATATCCCTTGAGCAAATACCGTCATGACAGCCAATGCCTGCACCGCCAACAGGTCGGTTTCGCTGTGAATCATCTTTGACTCATAGTACAAGGCGTTTTGGAAGTAGTCCCACGCCTCGCGGCCGGATACCTGGAACGCCTCTGCCGTCTCGTCGGAAAGCGCAGCTCGACAACCAGATGCCAGCACGGCATTCAACAACGCCTTCCAAGGGTACGTTCCTTCGGCAGGTTCTGTACCATATTTCGCAAGTTGGGACTCGAATTCGGTCCTGTCCAATATTGGGAAGATAATTTGGACGGTCGAAAAGTATGCCTCCACGTATTTCGTGATGTCCGGAGGCGAAATGGTTCTCAGTGCAAGAGGGGTTCCTGGTGAGGAGCATGATCCCAAGTGCACACACTTGGGTTGCCTCAGATGTCTCAAGACGCTGTTTCGAATATCCAAGATGGTGCTGCAGAGTGCATGCGACCCTGGGACGTGGTCCTGAATCCATTTCAATCCAAGGTCGGAGATAGTTGAAATACCAGACGAGGGTCCAGTATACTCGTCTCCTTCATCTGTCCTCATCCATACAGTTGGATGCCGGTCTTCAAATCCTTTGGTCTTATTTCCGCTTAGAATTTCATCCAAAAGGCTTCCAGTATCATCGACCTTTAAAAGATGCCCATTCGAGTGACCGTTGTAGTTATACGGCGATTGGCAAGACTGATCTACAGTACCTCCTTCATTGTGAGGGGTATTTTGAGATATGCCATTCCTTGCATCACCCTGGGCAACAACAATGGTTTGTTCATGTTCTTCGGTCGGATATTGGCCATCTTCACCGGACTCCAGCCGTGCTGGCATATCTTGGATGTCGGTCGCTCTCGATTGCGCGTCTCCGTGGCTTAAAACATGCTCGCCATGGTAGGAAAGGAAGGGTAGGGAATCGTCAATTCCGGCGTTTGTCCAACGACGCTTCCGCCGTTCGCCCGCGTATGTACAATGACTAGATCGAAGTCTGCAGTTCTGGCAGGTCGGCAAGGTTCGATCGCACTTGATCTTGCGTGCTCGGCAAGTTGCGCATGCCATTTCTAAAGCATAGATGCCATCGGGAGCATCCCGGGGCACGTTTTTCAAGATGCAGGCGTGCTACTCAATGAATGCAATTATGACGATGCCCAAAAGTAGAAGAGAGGGGGGGCTGTTGCCCCAGGCCATGGATCATCAGCCCGAGAGCTCCGGCTAATGCATCTTGACCAGACATACCCGGCAGTGCAGCCAATGTGAAGAGGCCAAAAGTGCGGGGGTGGGGAAGCCCGTATATAAGCTAACGGCAGTCGCCCTGAGAAAAATATTGCATGAGATGGTCTTCTTTTCCGGATTGCCGGATGTATCCAGCTACTTTGGACCACTTTATCATAATTGGTCATTATTTCCTGCACAAATCACAATATAGGATGCGTAGTGCGTCGCCGGAATATCTCCTGATAATGTCGAGCACCCTGCGAATTAGTGGCTAGGGATATAATCAAGAATCCCACAGCTCAAATGCCAAATCCTTCCACTAGTTCATTCTTTGCCACAGCTGTGCTTGGAGTCGGCAACTCATCGGCATACATGCGCATTTTGCCCTTCACTTACTGACGTCACGCGGAACCTTCATGGATTATGTGCCCGTTCATCGAGAGGCAGGCTGGGGCAGTTCAAATAACGCTCACGTTAATTTTGCCAATTACATTCGTCATGATGGCGGTTAGCATAATGGAGCAGGCATGTTCCCCAAATCAGGGGTCATCAGTATTAATTACTTTCTATGTTTTGGTGTGAATACATGGTACCTGGGCTCTGGTGACCATGTCGAAAATGCATATGTGATGCTTGTGAGGTGTAGAAAACACGATATCTACAAATCCGTATCCATTTCCAGAGGTTTAGATCACCTTTTTGGAAGTTGCGTGCCGCTTTCCGAGAGTGACCCACTAAAACAGGGCGGGTATATATTCCTTCGATCCTTTGATCCTTCAATCCTTTACAGATACTCCTCCAATCTTTCCACCCATCACACCTTTCATTTATTAAGTGTCCACGTGCCCCAGTTAGAGGATACAATAGGCCTAAAAAATAACCTTACTATTAAATTGATGGCGAGTCGCTCAACGATGCCGTGTATCCGCGACAGGCAATCGTTCTGGTCCGTGCCGCACGCCGGGTTTCAAGTTCTAAATGTAGAAACCTCCAAGCGCCCAGTAATAGCGAAGCATGCGGGCACATGTGTAAACTGAATTGCTCACCCTGGAATGTAGTTGAAACTTGGGTGACGACATTTATCCTAGGTTGCAAATATGCCTTGTCAGAAATGCAAGGAATATTCACCCGTCGTTATTCCTCAGCCCATGTCTTCCACGACTAACTACTTCCGTCAACCGAAGAAAGACACAGGCCAGATTCCTCTGCCTAAGCCCTCCACTAGTTAGTTTCTTGACCCGGAGACGAAGGAACCAGGTTGCAATTAATTCGTCAACTAGAGAGTGAGACCACACCACGTCCGTAAGCAGAGGGAATCCTACCAGACAGGGCTTACCATCTTAGCCCTTTAGCGTAATAAGTAATCCAATGGTCAAAGATCTGCAAGGCCGAATAGCCGTACGACGGTAGACCAAACCGGAAATGTCATTCGGAAATTTATGAATCCATTAAATCTCAGATCGATATATAACCAGACGCCCAGACGCCAAGATGCCAAGATGCCAAGCAGACAAGCCACACAGAAGCACCACCCAATCAACCGGGTTTCATTTTGAACAACTCAACCAGACTTCGCATCACTTCAGAGAATACTACTCTTTTCGTCATGTTGCGACTTGGCGCCATTATCACGGCTACCCTCGCGGGAACTGCTGCCGCCAGCCCTCTTCTTCCGCTCATCGCGCGCTCCAATTTGACAACTATCACGGAAAAAACGAAAACAACAACATCCGCAATCCCCTCACTATGCAACTCAGGAGACACCTCTACGACAGACGGTGTTCAGGCACTCCTTGATAACACAGGCGCGGTGGATTATCTGGATATCATGCTGGTGACTTTCCCAAACCACGAGGAAGACTGGCTCAATAAGTTTTGGACCACAGTCTTCCCCAATGAAGGATCATCCCCTCTCTCAGGCTGCGGTAGTATTGGTGGTGATTGCAACATCGATACCCTTTGCCAGGATTATTCCTCCCCAATGGCTTACTGGGTTATCAAGTCAGTTTCAATGTTGCATAGCAAGATCAACACAGTCCACTCTATGCTCCTGTGGGACGGCTGGTTAGCGGGTCTCTCGATCGATCAGATCGCCAAGGACTTCTCTAGTACCAATCCCAACCAGGAGTGGGCGAAGTGGGTCGCAGCTGCCTTTAGCATGGCTGGAGGTATCGCAACAGGAATTGATCTGAGCAAACCCCTCCGAGGCATGATCGGATTCGCATCTGCAGGCCTCACCGATGTGTCGCTCACTAAGTCCAGCGGAGATGCAGTAGATACCACCTCGGTGGAAAATACACTCAAAAATATGGTCGGTGCCGCTGGCAACTATGTGGCCAGCGTCCTGCAGAATGCGACCGGCAGTGGTGATGCTGATACGCTGCCTATTTACACCTGGACTACCCTTCAGTATGCCACTTCCAGATTCTTGTACGACAACACCATTCTTCTCGACGAAAACAAGGATAACTCGAGTTTTGTGTCGGCTTACAACTCTTTCGGGACAAACATTGTTCGTGGACTTTCTCAGACCCTATTTCTCGCCAAAATATACTAACACACATTCGCAGGAGCAGAAGCTAGTTGACGTTGCAATGAAGACTGCTTGGTATGTCCTCGTTGCGGAAGAGGATGTCGTAGAGGACGACTGCGACATGACTGGCGCCTTGTGGCTTGAAGCTAAGGGCACATTCCGTTGCTTCTATCTGACGAGGCCAATGGAAACCTCCAACTGTGGTGATGATGATCCCAATAACGTATGTAGTTACCCACTTGCCTGTACGAGAAAAAGATTGCTAATATACCTTGCGACAGTGCGTTTCCGACGCTTGGGAGGCCCCTTACAACTCAAACAACAAGTTTGACAACGGAATTTACACCAAGTTGACTGACACTTATGGATTTGACTTGACTGTAAGTGGATGGCTTTTCCATTGTGATCACTTTCTTCAACAAAAGCCTAACAGTTATTTAGACCTACTATACTTCTCTGATTGACTGTGCGGTCAATGGTGACGGCACTGTTGATATGACAGCCTTTACAAACAACGGGATGCTTCCCCGGTGCTTCTTCAGTGGCTATGTCAGAAGCGGATACTGGTATAATGATGGCACGGCGATGCTGAACCTGTATTTCCATGGTGATCTCAGCTGATCTTGTCCACTATGACTTGAAAGGTCGCTTGTCGACACCAGGTTCCGTGGGTCCCACATCAGACTTGTTTATTGGGATTTCGCTCCTACATTACAATTCTTTCTCAATTATGTATTATTTAGATTCAATATGCAACAGATCTATTATTGGGTGCTCATCCAAATATGCTGGTGGGCACGATCCAACAGCTCATAGTCACTTCGAAGCAGTGATAGTGAGATCTCCGGGACCAAAGTGATCGTACTATCACAAATACATTAAATTTGAACACTTTTATCACATCGATTATATAATCAATCGAGAAACTAAGATATCATTTTCACCCTGGATTACGCTATGGCAATATCGGACCCTCCATCTGGGAGGTGGGGGTTGTCGCCTTAATGTTCACAAGATAAGTTTCACCTTCCAAGATTCCTCCATTAGTAGATCAATTGACCTATAGTTCAGTTCTACCATGGCCGACCATTCAGATACCACCCCGAGGACCATGTCAATATTGATACAATAATCCATTGGAGATCTAAAGAACGCCTCATCGGAAAATCGGCACCAGAAGATTTGCTTGGTTTCCGAGTTTAAGGCGGGAAGAAGTGAGACTGCGTATGAGATAAAATACGAGAAAAAGCCACTGGCGTTGCTCTTGACATTTAGGACGTCAACATAGCGAATAACAACTGCCTTGACAATCGTCGGTGCAATCTTTAAATTGGTTCTCGCATAGATAGCTCAACGCTAGTGCTGACACGGCAATGACAAAGAACGATGCCGGTGACATAATCGGGTCAGTCAGAAACGCATTATCGGGGTTATCCTTTTATTCATTGAGCAACTTTTGGGTCAAATCATCATCGGAATGAAACCTTGACGCTTCTTGCGCTTTCAACCCCATGTGCGAATAAGCCAAGAGAGCCAAAACTGATGAGAATGCCGTCAATCACTTCTCTCTATCCCAGGGCGTGTGACAATCGGCTGCCAAGCAGCAGCCCCGCGCTAAAGAAGCCCCGCAAGGGCTTTTTTAAGGCGGTCGGCACTAACTTCCTCTTTCTCCAGGTTCTCTTCCTTGGCCTCTTCTGCTACATCTTTGGCTCCTTGTTCCAGCAGACGAGCCATACTCACAATCTTCAGCTCGTCTTCGTTGACTACGATGGAGGTGCCATCGGTCGCGCTGTGCGGGATGCATATACGTCTCTCCAAGGGAATAATTTTCCCTCGTTAATTGAACGATCACCCCTGGAGCTTCCAGCCCCGGCCGATCTACTACACACAGTCTGCCATACGAGATACTGGGGTGCTCTTTATGTGACCCGAGGCGCATCAAATAGGCTTCAGGAAGCATTGGCGGGGGGTGCAGCAGCGTCGGCATATAACAGCACCGACGTGATGGCGTACATATGGAATGAGGCTCTATATGGACCTACCGTCGACTCCGCAGTATCAGCAAGCATTCAGCTCCTAGCTTCCACTGCCAGAGTGGCATACAGTACCGGGAATGGAACGGGCAGCATTGAGTCTATCTCCGGCCGAGCCGCGCTGTCGGTCCTTGCAGAGCCGTGGAAACTCCAGTCCATCAACATCCAACCAACGACCCAAGGATCAAGGGCAATCTACAACACCGTGGTGATAATCCTGATTCTTATTCAAGAATTCTTCTACCTCGGCACCATCAACGGTCTCTATGCTCAATTCAAATTGTATGCCCGCGTCGGTGCATACCGCATCATCATCGTGCGCAATCTGATTTCCATTTCTTACACTTTTATCGGGTCACTCTGCGTGATGAGCACCATCTGGGCGTTTAAAGCAGACTGGAACATCAACGGCAATCAGTTCGTCTTAACCTGGGTCACTTTTTGGCTCTTCGCACACAGCAATTTTCTTATTCTTGACGTCTTTACGGTATGGCTGCCACCTGGATTTGTCCCGATGGCTCTTGTATCCTGGATCATCTTCAATGTCACCTCCATCATGTTGCCGTTTGATCTAAGCCCGGCGTTCTATCGAATTGGGTACATGTTCCCGGCTCACGAGGTCTATCAAGTTCTGACAGACATCTGGTCGGGCGGGTGCAATCCCCAACTGCACTATGCGTTGCCGATATTGTTTTCCTGGGAACTGGTAGGCTTCGTCTTGAGTGCTTTAGGGGTCTTTCGCAGACGACACTTTGCAGTGCTTGGAGAAGAGCTTCAGGAAAAGGAGTTCAGAGAGAAAATCGATGCTGCTGTGGCATTTGAGATGTCAAGGGAAAGGGAAAGAAAGCAGCAGCATCCCGATCTCACGAGGCCGGAGACTAAAGATGAGCCTGGACAATCACCGTCTGATACAACTGTCGCCGAAGGGGGAGATGATGAGGAGAATATGCGAGAAGAACTCGCCGATGTTCTCGAGAAGGTCACCACGAGACAACGACGGGAGCAGGAAAGGTCGAACACGAACTGCCACTTCGGACCGTCATTTGATCTGCCATTCAACTATGAGACGAGCAGCATTGACGACTAATTGGTAGGGGATTCGAGTCAGCTCTATAATAAGACAATGGAGGCAGAATATGGAAATGGCCATGATATGGGGGATACGGGCAAGGGAGAAATGGCACGGCGAATCAGAGAACGTCACACAAAATCGCGGGAGAGAACTTTCCATGGTAACTATTAGGGTCTGATCATGTTCAAGATTGAAAACACCAGGATATAATTTTGCAGGCTGGCCCACAAGAGGTTCAACCCTCATAATCATTCAAATTGACAGAAGCATCATATCACTCCATGACCTATGATCGTTCCTATACCTAAAGTAGATCTAGGTAGTGCCTTTGTTGACAAGCGAGGATACTAGAGTTTATTGCCAATGACGCTACTTCGCCTCACACAAGCATCAGAATATCATGTACGAAAATGTAGAAGACCAAATGTTATTCGATGAACATCCCTTGCTTGTCATTATCCTTCTGACTATGTAGATGTTCGGATCGCGTCTCAGGATATCCATGACCACTCCTTCGACTACTGTTAAATATATACTTTGAAATAGAGATACAATATCTCAGATAATATCCATTCTAATTCTTGTCGTCAAGGAAATCCATTCTCTCACAACCAAGTGTAACATTCATCTGCAACGGGGACGGTAACACTGTAAACTGTCTCTCGCCACCATTGTGTCACAAACGCGACAACGCTAAACTCAAAGTTGGAGGTGATCGAAAGTCCTTGGGAGCAATCTCCACTGTCGGGCTGCGTTACTGTACCATCCACCTCAGTACCATCTGATGTTCCATTCACTTCTTGGCTTGCGGTGAGAACAAAGTCGTTGTAGAACTTGGGTGACGCCGTCACACCACCGCTGAGATCCAACAGACCACCAAGAAGCTCGAATTGGAGCATCACAGTGATATCGACATAAGGATCGACTGATGCAGCTGCCTTCTCGCTGATGTTGGCGTGGGCACTGAAGACGGGAGTCCAGCCCGTAGCAGAAGAGCTTGAGCTATCAAGGAAGTCAAGGTGGAAGTTTCCATCCTCGATCTTGAGTCCCAAATCAGTTGTCAAGCTCACTGCCGCATCAGCAGATACGTTCACGCCGATGGCGAAGTCCAAGGCCGGTCCGAGTGTGACGATGCCCGGCACGTTGACAATGCTGTACGTGAGTGGGGCGGGGTCATAAACCACGTCCTGGCTGTATGGAGCGGTGACATCGATGGTGAGCCCTAGATCGGCCGATGCATATGTGTCGACGTCAAACGACAGCTCGTACACCTTTGCCAGGAGAATCGAGTATCGTAGCTTTCCAGATAAGGTGACGGAAGTGGTCAAATTGGCCTCATCAGCTGTGACGTAAAGATACGGGGCATATGAGTACAGTGATGTGGCTGGTGTGAGAGCTAATGTGTTAGAAACGGTTAGGCCATCGGTGTTGATGGTGATGGCTCGCTTAGACTCTCCCGCCGGAATAGCGGAGAATGTAATCTCGGTGAAGGCTGTTTACCATTAGATTTTAAATTGTAAGAGGGAAGCGAAGTGGGGGGAACAAACCAGCTGTGTTGCTCAAATCTGACTTCTCGCCGCTCGCGACAACCGTGAAGGTATCGTTATCGGACGTAATGCTCTGAGCAAGGAAGATACCTCGCTCGTTCTCCGCATCGCAATCACCAAGATGGTTGGTCACCAAAACAAAGCGATCGTCGTCGGACCAGTCCTCCAGTGCTTCATCGAAGGCCGCTTTGTTGGCGAAAGTGACGGACACGGAGCCAGACTCGCAGTCAACAGACGTGATGTCATCAATGTCCTCAAGCACAACAGTAGGATGGCTCATCTCCAATGAAACATTGACAAGGCCATTGCCTTGCGCACCCCATGCCAATGAAACATTCTTGCACGGGACAAGGTTTTTGATGTCTGAAGTATCAATGTCAGGGTTGACAATCGGGCTAAGCGTCGATTCATGTCCGACTCTGGAGTTATTCAAAGACTTGGCAAAGAGGGCGTGGGATCTCTGGGAGGGGTTTGAACGGCCAGAAACCAACCCGGCCATGATGGCCAGGTACACGGCAGAAGAGAGCATCACCATCGTATCGATTATAAAATGAACTCGGTCAACAAGCTCTGGGGGTGGATTGGATAATTCATTCGACAGAGCGGAATGCGTGGTATTTATCATCATGACGCGAGATAACCATCATGCGCTTTCACGCCAGAGCTCCGCTTACCACGGTACATCAGGCCGAGTGATCTGGCCGTCAACGTTTCATTCCGGACCGCAACGCATGGTAGACCCACTGCATCCGGCCCTTATTCTAAAAGGCGAGAACCGAGAGTGTACGCGTTCACGTGGTTGTGCCGTCAGATTCCCATTTGAGGAAATAGGAGTTGTGAAATCTAAACTGCTTTGGGGGGCTCAAACAGGTGTGTCACGGATTCCGGTGCCGAGGCCCAATTTGGAAATCCTGAGCAGACTCACCGGACGTTAAACCCACTACAGCCGACTCACCGGACAATTGAGATGCAACCCTGCCATCACATATAAGACCCTCGCTATAATGGGAAAGACGCCGAGGCACATGCGAATTGTTTAAGAGTGTCGTCCGATCCACCAATCCAATCGAGATTGTGAGGGTCGCGTCGGGTCGGGTTTAAAACCAGTCGGTGTTGCTGCTTACATGTCACTTCGAGAGCAAGCTGCTCCTTCGGTATGCACTTTTGGCGACACAGGTGTCACGTTCTGAGAATTGAGCTTTACTCGTGCCATCGCTTAGCCAATTTTGTCTTCGCCAAGACGCAAATGGTTATCGTGAATATCCTTCACAAACGAACTTCCTTTTATAATGCTTAGGTTGTGAGGCATTTATCAGCGCCTGACACCCAACACCAAACAAATCTTTGAACGGTTAGCCTTACCAGTCGATTTCACAATAGCCGATTGATAAGGGAGCATGAATGTTGCCTGTATTATTGTCCATGGTTAGGTTAGCTTCGCCCAGGGGAGCCATAGGATACGGCCCCGTTCTGAGCTATAATTGTAGATAAAGTTTGTAGTGGAGCACAGAGGGTAGTATCCGTATTGCCGCGAATCATATCACTCACCTGCTGATGCCATTACTTCAAGGATAGTCCCTAGCCAAAGGGGGTCGAGCTAGTCGGCATGTGTTCTGCAGGGACCGCCGCATTGAGGGACACGGCCTAAAGCCTGAACCTCACTCATCAATGATGCTGCACGAAATTCTTGGCATACCACATGTTACCATATATCTGGTACGATCTGAGAACTTATCAAACTCTAGTTTGCAGAGACACTATCATCCGTTCTTTAGCCCAAGGGTCTATACAGCGAAGGCCTTGTTACCCTGCAGGGTGGAAGAATCAAGGTCCTGTGTTGGGTGGCTTTGGCAGGGATGACACGTGAACTATGCGAGCTACGAGAGATATCTCAAGCAATGTCAGTCTCTCTTTTACAGGGTATCCTAATGGAGTTTTACAAACCTATACCTACAGTTTTCTTTACTTTCTTTAGGCACCAACCCAACCGATACTACAGCCCTCAAGTCTCAATACTTTTGCCCCATTTTTATAGCTTCTCATCTTACTATATGATCACACTCTACTAGCATTATGATTGTCAATTGCTTGCTTGCCTGATGGGTGGTTGTTATTCCATTCCCCGGATTTTCATCGAGACCAAACTTTTGCTGCTGGTTTGGGGGGTTGGTTTGGCCTGGTGAGCCATCACAGACAGTCCCACCAAGGATAACTGGAGCAAAGGAATTTAGCTCCTGATCTACAATCTGATGAAACTTTGATCTCGCAAACATTTCGTTTTATCTTATTTGTTGATCTAATAAAGTCTAAATAAATTGGCCCCAGTGTTTGTGGTCAGAGAGCTGCGGATTGAATGCTCTCCACCACCCTTAAAAAGCGGGTGCGCAGCTGTGTAAGAGTACAATATTTACTCCCTCGCCCGTAGATCCTGCATTAATATTATATGCAACATACTGTAGTCATTAAGCGCTGAGCGTGCGACTCACTAGTCGTTGAATAGAAGTTAACACATTGCCAGTGTTTCAATGACAACCGGCTAAATGGGGTTTGCTTGGCATGTGGTGAAGTGGCCACGATCGCCTCTGACTTCGAAACCAGATGCCAGATTACCTTTTCTCAGATGCCGGGATCATACTGACTGCGGACGAGCAAAAATGTCGCAGAAAATCGCATTTACCAGGATCCTGGGTGAATGGCTAAGCCTCTAGTGGGAGCCTCGTTCCATACCTCGTATTTGAGGACACGATGCTGGTGATCTGTGGCGCGGTTGCCTAACGACTTACAATCATAAATACAATCGCTCAAACGGCCATTAAATCGATTATCTCTAAATCAGAATCATTACTCTCTCAATTTGACAGACAATCAATTCAATAAATCTTATAACAAACACTGCGACAGTCGCTCACTATGGAATCCAACCCCTCCAAGGTCAAGGAGCGAGAGCTTCTGGAGAAAACGAAGATCTCAGGGTCCACGGATACTGACGAAGAGGTTGTTTCTCAAGAGGTGACATTGTCTCGACTCCACAGATATCTCTTCAAAGGCAGTGCAGCGTTGCTCTGTATCGGGATTGGTACATTGTGTTTCGTGGCCGCATCTGAGTCTCTGTCTAGATACGGAGGCGAATTTGAATTCCGGTACAGAGAATCGGAACTCGATGAGATACGAATCGGCGTTGTGTGTGGAGTAGGTTCACGATTGAGTCTCTGTCAAATAATCAACAATGCTAATGATACATCTTAGAGCTTCATCGCCATTCCGCTGCACATCATCAATGTCGTTCTCCTCGAACGCCGTGGCAAACCATTGCCGACAATCATCAATATTTTTCATTTTGGGGTTTCCGCTTTCTTGGCCTGCTTCACTAGCTTTGGCTACAGCCTTTGCAGAATCTTTTTTTCACCAAGACTGTGTGACCAGATGCCAGCCCCTTTCTCAGATCTTCCGCCATGGACCCCCGAGCAAGTAGAGGAATGCCAGGTATGGGCAGTCAAGTACCAAGCAGTAACCTGGCTATTCATTCTGCTGTTGGCTGTATACGGGTGAGTCTCACTTGGCCCAGCATGTGAATCTACTTAACCGTCTAAACTAACACGAACTCCCTCGCAGGATTGTGCAGATGGCCCTCTTCATCGCTGTGCTCGTTGATTTCTATGACACCCGACAGAATATTAGCACTTCTGAATTCTCGGGTACTCGGTGGTCACTCCCGGTCGGTCAATGCTCAGTTGAGCTGAGCTTCCACTGGGGCCCACCACGAGCTTATGCACCGCAGGAGAAATCCAAAGCTGTCGAGGGAACGCAAGGCGCAGAGTAAGAATCTAACGGTGTGGTATGAAATGTTACCATGTAATTTGTTCAGGAACAAACTACGTGCAACGTACCACACCAAACCAGGTTTTGAAATGAAGGAATTGATGTTGGAAGGCTGTAGCCGGTGGAAATAGCCTATGCTGGTACGGAAACGGTGAAGATTAGCGGCCAATCTGGCTTCCATTATATGTAATATCACAATCAAATCCTTTGTTTATTTTCCTGCATTTATGTGGCAGCAAGATATGGGGGGGAATAAACAGTCTCTGGTGCCGATCCCCTTTCGCGGCGACGTACGTGTGTGCTACAACGACCAGTACAAATAAACACATTTGGAATGAATTAATTAAGTTTCTCTACTCTCAATCAGTCTTCGTAGCCAGGATTTCCTTCTCCACGGCCTCTCCGAGACTCTGGGTATTTCCTCGGCCCCCCATGTCCGCCGTCATGATCTCCAAGTCAGCCCTTGCCAGGACGTTCTCAATTGCCGAGAGCATAGCTGCAGCCGCCTCGGTAAATCCAAAGTGATGCAACATCATCTGGCCGGCCCAGATCATGCCGACAGGGTTAGCGATCCCCTTGCCGAAAATGTCGGGAGCGCTACCGTGCACCGGCTCGAAGAGGCTCGGGAATTCGCCCGATGGGTTGATGTTTCCCGAGGGCGCAATGCCGATTGTGCCGGTGCAAGCTGGTCCCAGGTCCGACAAAATATCTCCGAAGAGGTTACTTCCGACAACGACGTCGAAGGAGTCAGGCCGCTGCACGAAATGCGCAGTCAGGATGTCGATGTGATACTGTTCCACGGCCACGTCTGGAAACTGCTTGTGCATCTCACGCACTCGGCTGTCCCAGTATGGCATCGTGATGCTAATGCCGTTGCTCTTGGTTGCGCTCGTCAACTTCTTGCGCGGCCGGCTGGCAGCAAGATCAAAAGCGTAACGGAGCACCCTGTCCACACCCACGCGCGTCATGATTGTCTCTTGGATGACCGTCTCTCGCTCCGTGCCCTCGAACATGGTACCTCCGACGCTGCTGTACTCGCCCTCGGTATTCTCCCGCACGATCCAGAAGTCAATATCGCCCGGCTTCCGGCCCGCCAGCGGGGACTTGACGCCGGGCATCAGTCGACAGGGACGGAGGTTGATGTACTGATCAAACTCGCGACGGAACTTGAGCAGGCTGCCCCACAGTGAGACGTTGTCGGGCACTTGGTCGGGCATGCCAACAGCGCCAAAGTAGATGGCATCAAACTTGGAGAGCTTTTCTTTCCAATCCGCCGGCATCATATCGCCGTGCTTTTCGTAGTAATCGCAACTAGCAAAGTTGAAGTGCTCGAACTCCAGGGACAGGTTGAACTTCTGAGCCACCGCTTGGAGACACCGGACTCCGTACGGCATGACTTCAACGCCGATGCCATCTCCTGGCACCACGGCGATCTTAAGCGTCTTGGAAGCCATTATATGAGCTTTTTAGAGAATATTTGGGTATAAATCAGAAAAGTGATGGATTATATGAACTATGACGAAGGCATAATGATCTCCGAGGTCGCTGTTGTGGATGAAGAGGCCTTTTCTACTTCGAGAACATCGTCGGTAGAAAGAATAGCCGTGGCAGCATCGTACGGTTGCAGTGCGTTAATCGCTCCATCCTGATGCACGGGTGTTGCATATTCGTTTGGATATGTCCGATAATCGGACTATTGGACTCGCAGCTCTATTTTAGAGGTTCGGGATGCTGTTGTGCGACACCAGTTTACGTATGGTAGTAGTCTGGAGCTGACGTCTTCTAGTCTCAGCACTCAACAGGCACCGTTGCAACAAGGTTTCCTTACAAGATTGATATATTCAACCGATGATACAAATAAATACATTAAATCTACTCAAGCTTGTAAATATCTGACTAGTTTATGGACCAGCCCATGAATAGCTCCCAGTTCTCACTTGAAAAAGTCGACAATAGCGGAAACAACCTCCTGCGGAGCATGCTCTGGAATATAATGACCTGAATCCACACTGTTGCCCTGGACGGTAATGCCTGGTTCCGTTACGTCCTGCCACTCTTTGACTGCATCGAAACATTTTTCGATGACACCGTGCTTGCCCCAAAGAACAAGCAACGGGCAGCGCAGCAATCGACCGTTCTTCAAATCCTCCTTCGCCTCCTCCAGATCCAACGTCGCAGCAGCACGGTAATCCTGGCACATGGCGTGAACTGCAGCCAGGTCCTCCATGTTCTTGACATAGGCATCGAAGCAGACTGGGTCAAAAATCTGCAACCCACCCAGCTGCCGTGACCCCATGAACGTCTCGGTCATCTCTCGAGGGCGCGCCGAAATGAGCATCTCGGGAAGCGGCTCATCCTGTATCAAGAAGAACCAGTGATAGTACGCCTTGGCGAATTCAAAATCCGTCTTTTCATACATGGCAAGCGTGGGGCAAATGTCGAGAAGGATGGCTTTGCGGATCCGGTCGGGAAAGTCGACGCACAGCTTATGCGCCACCCGTGCACCGCGATCATGGGCGCAGACGTAGAAGGAATCGACAAAACCAAGTGCGTCCATCACGGCCACGCAGTCGCGGGCCATGGCGCTCTTTGCGTATGCCGATAGTTCATCTGGCTTGGAAGATTCCCCATAACCGCGAATGTCAATGAGGATGACCGTGTACTTGTCGAGCAGCTGAGGAGCAACACGGTGCCAGATGTGACGAGTCTGAGGAAAGCCGTGGATCAAGAGGAGTGGCGGAGCGGCAGAAGATGAATCACCACTCTTCAACCCATGGATCGTGACATCTGGGTCAGATTGTGTTTTGATGGCGAACGGCTGGAATCCTTCAAACATGTTGGGCATTGCAGGTGTGACTTGTTCTGTTGTCTCAAAGTCTGCATGAGTGTACAGATTACGCGGGGAGCGGTTACCTTTGACCAATTCGAGATTCAGCCCATTTGATATCCAACCCGATCATCAGATGCTGACGTCCCCCTCTCGGGCTAGCATGCGAATGAAGTCATAGCCGAGCAGAAGCCGGGTAGTGCGGATGGTTTGTCGGCTTAATATTTAAGCGCTCACTATGGAGTAGCGAGTGCTTTGAGCGGGCCAAGGTTGGAGCGACAAAATCCCGCTCCAATGTCCGCTTCCCCAATCACTCTCTACACACATGCACATCCGAGCCCTGTCGGCAAAAGAAGAACCCCTGTATCCTTTTGACTCTCCAGATTCGATATATTCACCCGTGAGCGCATGGCGTCAGTCCGTGGTCGCGCGGCATGCAACGGATGCCGTGCACGCAAACAGAAGGTGGGTACTCCATGCCCGTGATATTAAATACGCATGGCTTCGTTAAACAACTGGAACTGACCCTGCTTTGACAGTGTGATGAAACTAGGTACAGGCTATCTCAAGTTTATGCTCTATCATTTCCTTTACCAGGTTCACTGACGGTTTTGGTGAAAAAGACCAGTCTGCTCAAGATGCCGCACGCTCAGCCAACCCTGTATCTGGCCAGTATCACGGAAACGGTAAGACCAATCCATAACCAATGAATCTTTCTAGTTTTATGTATTGTTTTTGCAATAAACATAGTATCAGAGCTTGTTTTGACATGACCGCGCCTCAATCTAGTGGCCCGGCGAAAGGATATACCGAAGCCCTGGAGCATCGGCTAAGGGAGACTGAGACTGCTCTATTACGTCTTTGGATGGCTACGGCCGAAATTTCAGTAGACCATGCATTCAGCGAAAATGTCTATTTACCAGAGAACTACTCTCGTTCATCAAATGATGGGCGCCAAGTCCCTTCTCATGTCGGATCCGACAAGTCGAGTACGGTCACACAGTGGGAGAATTTCCCTCTACAATCTGCCCAAGATGTTGCCAAGTGGGCTAGAGGGGCTAAAGGAGCGACAAAAATATTCGAAGACCAGACGGCGAGGAGCGACCAGACAATGTTAGACTGTCCACCTCAGCAGCCATATGTGGCCATGGAAGATCGGGTTCCCCAGAACACAAGGCCCTCTGACACAATTTTATCAACGCCTCCGGCATCAGTATCAGTATTTTCGAACACAGATGCGATGTTAACCCCAGAGACACAGTCTGCACAGGAAGGCGAGGCGTCAACAACAAACACACCCGTCAACTATGTGGCCCGACTTCGAAACCGTCGCCAAGAAACGGAGAACGTATTACGCCCAAGCAGTCCACCTTCCAGCGCAAAAGTCAAGATCCAACTATCACAAGAATTTACTGATCAGTATTTGTGGTAGAGGGGTCTCATCCTCTTGATCTCCTACCTAAATAATGCCGGCACTCACGTTGATTAAGACGCTCGCCAGAACAACAAACCCTTGAACGACAATCTAGTATTTAAGACTAGGCCAGAACCAAATCGCTAGGCATCTCCTAAGCGAATGAATCAGATTTAGATGCAGATTTTATTCGTGTTTCTGCGTACAATAATATCCTCGGTATTGTTCAGCAAAGCTCGACTACTCTCTTTGGGGTCCACAATATATGATGAGATCTCGGGATCTCATGTATGCCGCTCGACACAGTTCTTCTAGAAATGCGAACAGTTTTATCAATAATGCAGACGGCACCGTTGTGAGTGCCCGCTCAATTCCTTGATATTTCTGGGGTTTAGACCGATGTTGGTATCAAATCATCGGGAGTGGCAACAGATCAAGTTCCAACAGACCATTGCCGCTACTCCCGAATCCATGCGTGTATAATACTGAACAGTCACTATACACCAAAGCGACTAGACCCTGCTATATTGGAATCCCAACCAATAGAGCTAAACAAGCTGCCCATTTCAGTGTCCGGAACGCCGCTGAAAAGGTCTTGGCCACCGATGTGAGATGCATCAAACCCAAAATCGGGTCCGGTATATTCCATGACAGGCATCCAGTCATCGGCCTCGAAAGGATTTTCGTCGGCTGCGCTGTTTGAAGCTGTGAACTGAAGCGGCCCCTGGTGCCATGCCGTCCCCTCATTGTATAATCTTTGTCTTTTGGCGCCCCGGACTTCCGGGTTCGCGGTTGACAATCCATCAAGGTCCGTTGGCTGCCCTGGAACACGGTACGATAGCCTCGGAGGGAACATGGTGAAGCTCGAGTCAACGGGGTCGGGGCCGAAACGAGCATTTAACTGTTGAAGAAGCGCTTTGACAGCTTCTCGACAGTGACGTGCACCTGTCCACCGAGATGCCATGGACTCCAGTATTTTGAGGCAGTGGCCAAGATCTCTATGAAGTCCAAATTAGCTCCGTACAGGACGAATGGCGCAGGTAGGTGATTAGGGAATGGCCGAGTAAGAAACACCTACGAATTCGCCTTTGCATTCGGGTACAGCTCTAACAGGCTGGCAAAAGAAATAACCAACCCTGCCATCCAAACAGCTGACAGTGTTGCTGGCCAGGCCATCAGGAAAGGATTGTCCGTATGCCGCTTTAACTGTACGATGATATTTCGACTTGCGCTTAAGGCCGTCTGCACGCTGGATTGGAAGTCTTCGTTATCCGGTGGGAGTGAAAGAAAGGGGCGATGAATTAACAGTATAAGATAGTTGTGCAGCATGTTGAAAAAAACGGAGTGTGAGGGCTGATGATTCGAAGACCCATCATGGACCTCATCTTGGAACGCAGGAGGGAGACCATTCCACCAATAATGGACCCGATAGTTGATGTCCCGAATACTTTGGGAGTTGATATTTCGAGTGTGTATTGATCTGTGGAACAGATGGACAACTTCGCCGAGCAACTGAGAGTAAGTTGCGAGATGACTCAAGATAAACTCCCTTGCTTCTTTGCCAGCGGCTATGTAATGCTTTGCCGGGCTTTGAGCTGCGAGGATATCATGAGTTGTCAGCAAGTCTCTTGGCCTACTACTTGACTCTGGCCTAGCCGAGGAATTTCCAGCCAGGTAACCAGTCTCGCCTTGGTTCATCGGTAAGTGGTCAAGAACTTGCTCGTTCAGAGCTGCCTGTGAGGCGGTGGCGTTCTCCCTGGCCTTGACTGGCCGATGTAGTTCTACCATCCCAGGAATACAAACATCCACATCAGCGTCCTGGATGCTAAAAGGATGACCCAATGCCTGGCCTATGTAGCGGTCGAGGACGTAGGCACACCAAAAGATGCGCTTCCGGATGCCACATGTGCCGTGAGGGAGCTGACGGTAGCGCGAAGGACATCGATGAAAGCCGGAGTTGTACATTGACCGGGCCAAGGCGCCTTGGATTGTCGAAGCAGCCCGTAGTGACATGGTAGTGATCAGATATAGCTCTGCGGCCAAAAGAGCCTGGAGGGAAGCGACGTCGTGGCTCGAAAAAAGGGCTGCTATTACAGATATGAATGCCGGAATTGATTGGATGCGACATGACGGGTCCAAAACTTCGCCAGTTGATGTCGAGGCGACAATGTTGAATATGCACTGGAACGTGACTGCTCGGCACAGCTTCCAATTGGGCTGACGGTTGGCGGGCGAGTCGAGGTCAGGATCGTCGTCATAGAAGCGATTGACTTGTTCGACAAAGGTCGGCCCATGCAAGAAGGGGAAGAAGGGATGCCAATGACGAAAGAAGGTCATTAGAAGCTTCTGAGCCTTGTCCGCTGGAGGAGCGATGCCCAGGGCAGTGGCGTCAACGCCATAAGACCGGGTTCCAGGGCTTGTACTTGGAGCTGACTCGGTCGGGTCTACTCTCCGCTCATCGGCTACCGACTGAGGCACATCTTGGCTTTCAGGCGCAACAAGGTAGGTATGAGCTGAGCCTGGGTCAGGGCCATCAGTATTAGTGCCAGGATTCGCATTGGAATTGACACCAGTGCCACCGTCACGTCGCCGTTCAGAGGCGTCCACAGCGTTGGCCGACGCTGCCCTGGCAAAAGCACGGAAGACGGTATCGGCAAAGAAGACGCCGCTAGCGCTTCCGATAAACTCGCTGTCGCTAGACGGCAGGGCGACAAACGATCCAATCTCAATCGGTGGTAGATGGTTGGTCGCAGGACCACTGCTGTATTGTCCACGGGGTGGCGCAGACATGACGACGCCTGTGAAGCGGCAGGCGTGTATAAGATGTTCAATATCAAGTTGCGGGCATGGAAAATGGCGCGGTGCTCAATGGTAAGTCAGTTCTCATGGGTGAGCAGGTATCCCAACGGCATTGTAGACCTATTCGGTCGTCGTAGTGTCATCTGCCGTCTAAGTTCCTCAGGAAAGCGTACAATTAGTGGCGGGTCTGGTAGTTGTTCCTCGGCATTTCTTTCTGCCGCCTCTCCGTAGCGTCTTTGTCGACAAGCTACCCGCGACGGCCGGGGAGAAATACAGGCTGCCCACTATAGAATATCCTCAACTATTACCGAGTTATTCTTAAAAAAGGACCACTGTAGGAGTGTTTGGGCAAAAAGTCTCGCCCGTGTAAGATTGATGTGCTTGAGAGGTAGTGGCGCTACAACACCGCCATACATGCAACAGAAGTGAGAAAGCAATACCACGGCGCGGGGATGGGTGAGTATCTTTTTTAAACGAGGTAAGCTCAATACTTAATTTATGATCATAACTTTACACACTGAATTAGACATGCCTTAGGCTAAGGGCGAAGTTCCAAACAAACAAGAGAGCGAGAAGAAAGAAGCCGCATCAAATCCATCGACGGGACTTCGCTAGTTATTATATGCGATTCAAGTCAGGCTCGCCACTCTTCCACTTCTTTAGAATAATATAAAGACATGGTCAATGATTTTTAAAAGCTTGGGGATGATAAAACAGAAGTAAAAGGCTTGTGAAAAGAGGGTAGGTATTCGAACTGTTGCTGTGTGTGTGCATTGACTTCAGTCCTAAAATTTAGACAGGTGGCAATCCTTATATATATTTTTGTACCTATTCATCCGGTTATGTCTAGTATTCATCTGAACTTCTCCTGCTTTCGATCCAAGTGCATATTTATCCAGAAGTGCGGCTGTACAATGCGAAACAATCCTCTTGGATCCATTGTTAGTCGAGTTTCAACAGCATTGCGGTTGGTATTTGGTTCATTTTAGTCGACCTCTGCTGCAGATACGAAGAATCCTTCACTTAAGTCCTCCCCTGTAGAGTATTCAGCTGTACAATATTTAAAATACCTCGGAGTGACAAAAAATACTGTGAACATGCGAACAACTCCAAGTTCAATATCCCTCCATTGTCCCAAGCTCGATAGCTAATTTTAATGAGTCAAGACAATAAAACACTTAGGTAGTAAGATCAGGTACATCGCTTATTTAAGAGCTGAGAGAAACGGCGCTAAATTTCCCTTTTTGAGACCGGCTTCAAAAGCAAAGAGTAAAGTTTACGGTCTCAGCCATTTTGGGGATCTGCATTTCCGTGATTGATCTCTGGTAACTGGCTGATCAGGCCCACAATAGTGAATACGATTGCTCCAGGGCCATTTACCTACATTACGGGCTCTGGACGGTCTATGTTCAGAAAGCCTGAGATGTAACCAAAGGTAGACATTCAGGTAGCTCTTGACGGGGATGTCAAGCCTCAACGAGGCAGTCATGCAGGCCTCACATCATGCCTGTTGGCTACTTTGCTTTTCCACGAGCTGGCCGTCCAGTGAATACTAAAATTCTGAGACTTCACAATAACCCCTTGATCCGGCCATCAGCGTTAGTGGGTGATCCACGACTTGAAGGGAACCCGGAAGCTGGGATAATGTGGGGAAGTGATTGAAGATCCCCGAAAATAAGCGGAAGGGAAAAGCAATGAGTGAACCTCCTGGTTTTCCTTCCTCCCTCGTCATGTAAATGGTTTATGTTGCCTCCTTCACGTCGAATAAAGATCATGGATCCCCTTCTCTCCTTCCGAAAACACCGTCCTTAGCCTACTTCATCATGTCCACCATGGCAGGTATCTCGGTGTACACGTTCCCGCCGAGCCCACCCAAGTGGGATGGGGTGGGTGTTTTCTACGTTTCGTTTTGTGCCATTTGGTCCACTCTTGTCTTCTCGGGCATGGCGTTTTGTTGGTTCAACCGTCACAATCCCATCCTCAAGATCCGCGGTCTGCCACTGTCGTTCGCTGCCATCACGTTTCTACACACATACTGGATTCTCGGTCAAATCACATACCCGATCGGAGGGACCATGCCACTCGTTCTCGCATACGATATTCAGTATTTTTTCATGGGCATCTGGTTTCCCCTCGGCATCGCCCTCTTCCATGCCTCCAACATTCGTTTCCTCCACGTCGCCAAGCTACAGAAGCAGTTCACGCATCCCGATCTTCGAAGCCATGCAGGCTGCAATGGCGCCCAGACATCGTGGCTTTGCCGCCTGAGAAACATGAACTACTCGGAAATTGTCATGATACTTATTGGCCTCGGCATGGTCCTTCAGGTATCTTGTTCGCGCTTTATCTTTACCAGCCGATGACGCTAACTATTAAACCTAGGCCCTTCTCACCGTCGGTATGTGGCTAGTTTGTCGAAAGTACCATCCGACATTTGGTATCCCCGGTACGGAACTGCGTGGTGCGACACTCCCAGAGCAATTGGTGGATCTAGGTCGAGGGTGGGAATGGTGGCCGTCGGTACTATGGCAAGTGATTTGGACCTGGATCGTACGTATTCCCCATTCAATCCACAGCGTACAATCTTACAGTCAATCTCTACTACAGGTCGCACCGATCCTGATCTGGCGAGCCTGGGGAATCCGCGATACAATGGGATGGCGCACCCAGACCATCGGCTGCTGTCTCTCCAAGTTCGTTGTCTCTCTGCCACAAGTGACTATGCCACTGACAAACTTATCCTAGCCTTCATGCGACCCCAATGTTCATGATCTCAACTTACGTACCTGCCTTTGCTCCGGTCAATGCGTATTTTGCCCCAAGTCAATGGTGAGCATCCGAGTTGGGATTGTACTAGCCGATTGTCACAAAACACACTCGTTGACAAAACATAGGATACACCTATCTGTGATGATGTTCGAAGTCTTCACCGTGTTTGTCCCCGTTTGCCAGGTCCTAATGCTCTGGATCCTAAATAAAAAGGTAGTCGACTCAAACGCCAAATGGGAAACAGCATCACAAGCAACGACACTCAGAGTATCGGCCTCAGCAGAGTGGAATTCCTCACTCAGTGTCGCCGAGAAAGGCCAGCCATTGGACTATCTAGACCAGGCGATGGGCGATCGCTTGTTAACAATGAGTGCCCTCGACCACGTACTTAATGAGAACCCAGGTCCGCTACAAGACTTCTCGGCACTCAGCGATTTCTCGGGAGAAAACATCGCTTTCCTAACCCGTACTGCCTTTTGGAGGTCAATGTGGCCAGCACCCGGCGAGCAGCAGAAACTCGATGCGTACAACCACGCCCTGGAGATTTACACCGACTTCATCAGCCCCCGAGACGCCGAGTTTCCCTTGAACTTGTCGTCGCAAGATCTGAAACGTCTTGAAGATATCTTCGAAAAGTCCGCGCGAATCGTATGCGGGGAAGCACGGGTGAATCCAGTCACACCATTTAACATCGACCAGTCATTGGATATTAGACAGGGATTCAGTACACCAAGGTTTGAGCATATTAGTAGCCGGCCAAAGTACACGGGCGAGGTCTCTAAACACTTCGACTTGGCTGTCTTTGATAGTGCAGTCTCTCATATCAAGTACCTAGTCTTGACAAACACATGGCCGAAGTTTGTGAGGGAGATGCAGCAACGAAGACGGTCAAGCGAGACGGGACGGAGTGTTTTTACGGGAACATCACAGACAACGCTTGCGAGCCGTGTGTCAAATCATGTGTCGAACTTCATTCATTCCTTGTTTTAAGACTGCGGAGGTATTTGCCAAGATGACGGGATTGACTTTGGCGGTCCAATCCTTATCCAATCCCACCAGCTCCATCGTATATTTTTAGACTTAGTTCAATGAGGGGTTCTCCTAGTGTCATAGCTATCTAATCCGATAGCTGAAGTATCTAATCTGATAGCTGAAGGAGGCTGTTGCGGGCGGCTGGACAGCGGTCTGGGTCGTCAAGCTGGAACAGTTAATCAAGCACTTAATGTATAAAATTAATTGATCTGCCCTATATATGATTGAGGTCTCCCTTCTGCCGATGAAGGTTGGCAACGATGTGGGGAGTGGGAGACCTTTGTATTGTATGTATTATGGTACTCAACGAAGGAATTTCGAGTAACTATTTACAACACTACTTCAATTAAAAAGAAAATCCGATACTCAATGGCTACGAGTATGATTTTCCAATTACCTATCAGTTACCATATCTACTCAATTACATCGAATAAGAAGACCCATTTACTTAAGTTTGCAACTACTTATGAAGTGCCTCGACTCGTTTGCATCCCACTTGCCTTCATTCAAAGCTACCCTATACCCATATCACTGTCCTGCGACTCAACTCCATTCAGGTTATCGGCGGACAAAACGTAATGAATTGCCTATACAATAAGAAATTACACTGAGCACTTATTGTCAGGTGTGGCCATGGCTTGTTTTGGGTTACTCATAACATAGGGTGTGATAAGTGATTGTAATATTTATTGAACGTCGCGACGTGTGAACGAAGTCTAACCATCTTGCTTGACTCGACATACATCAAAGACATAGGAGTGTGAGTAACGTTTATACTAGAACAGCTTTATGAAACATGGTTTGTTGTGAAAGAGCCGCAACCGGGAGAACAGGACGCGCGACTGATGCGAGATCTCACGGAAGACGGCGATCGCCAACATAGGAGAGACAGGAAATTGTTCCAGGGCAAGCAGGGAGCTATGACAGCGGAGTCGGTGCTTGGGCCTCTGGTGGGAGATGCGATGGCACCGAGCCGAGAGTAAGGGGATGGAGCCGACAAGAAGGCAAGGGGGAAACCCCGTTCCAGCAAGGGAGCCCTTGAGCTCCTGAAGCATCCTGAAGCTGACGCTGGAAGGAAGATCAAGCACAGGAACAGGAAAGGGATGAACGACCGAATATTCCTCCGTTGGCTACGCAGCTAATTTACCGGCGTCATCGGCGCATCAGGATGTGATGTGAAGATGGGATATAGAGATTCCGTAGGGAGAATGTGACCGGGTCGGATGCGACGCAAGGGAGTTCTGCGATAGGGCCGTCGGGTGACATGGTACAGGGCCACCACATGTCGCGTTATCAATCTGCTCTCCCTTTATCCACCTATTACTCCCAAGTCTCGATCTGGTTATCGTCGCCCAATGTTCGAAGAACGATAGGCTTCGATGGCCGACCCCAGATGGTCTCAATACACTGAGGTCCAAGAGTGGCGATCCCTTCGGGGCCTAGCCAGATCGTGCATCGAGGCTACGGATACGCATTGACTGGTTCATGCAGCCAGTGTACTCTTCACTGTCTGTCACTGTCTGTCACTGTCACTGAACAAGTGGCCTGCGAGAACTCAATTCACCACCAACCATCAACCGCCCTCCGTCGTCTCCCTTTCCCACCTCCCGCTCGCTAAGACTAGATTTGGGACTGGATAAGCGAGAGCGGAGGCGGAAGATCAACGGATGAGAAGAAAAGCGACCACGACGACGCATCCAGGTGCGTGATTCGCTGTCTCATTCTCCCTCCAGTACACCAACGCCCAGCCTCAGCCCTGGACCTGGGCTCTCCAAGCGTAGCTACTCCGTATCAACCAGTGAAACTCCCTTGCATGGGCACCGTTCTTCGCCGCCTGCGCACAAGCAGCTAAGGTACACCAACGGGCATGCGAGAGCGGCGGAGCGAGCCAAGGTGCCGTCAGCGCCCTCGCCCGGCGGTGCAAGCACTCTCGGTGATGCCTTTTAGGCTTGCGATGGTGATACCGCCGGCTGCCAGCAGCTTGTCCCTTCTCATCACCGCGGACGCCTCGTACAGCGCCCCAACTGCGCAATGGGCTGAAACGTCTCGACCGGGCCAATTCTTGCTCCAGCTGACGGGTGCTGTTAGGCTCGGGGCGGCAGCTTACTAGCCAGCGCTGCCAGCCAACTCGGCCGTGCAGGCTGGCCTCGCTGGTTGGAGCCCGGCAGTGACATTCTGGCGGCAGCTTTTTACCACGTCGCTCCCTCACTGGCCGACCCAGCCTTCTGCGTCCCATCCAGCTGAGATCGCCCACCCACCCGCCGCACGGCCGGGACGGGAAGAGGGACCCGAGCCAGATGGCCCAATGCCAAGTCGAACCCAGGGCCACGCCAGGGGCCAAGAAATTCGCCCAGGCCAGAGCGAAGCGGTTGGGCTGATCTCTGGGACAGACGGTGCGAGGGACCAGCTGAAGCTACAGTAACACCAGCGCTGGTAGCCCCGAGAATCCGCTCGCGCCGTCGTTTTCTCTAAGTCAGCTCCCGGAGAGGAGCTGGCGCGTCACGACGCGCTCTATTGTTTATGTTTAAACAAACAAACAAACCCACCCCGCCATAGCGACTGTCGATGACGAACACGAGTGCAACGAATGGGGACATCGTCTATGTCATTTTGACCTGTAGCATCAGAGGCAGCATCATTCATGGCGGCTCCGCTACCGAGATTGGGCTCCCCATTGACCCCAGAGGCAAAATGGAGCAATGGAGCACAGCTTGACAGGGGTTGGGGGATGAGATGCCAAAAGTCGGCGAAGCAGTGGGAGAAGCGCCCAGCCTCAGACTCGTCCAGCCCCAGACTCGTCCACGGGCTTTGAGACAGTGCTCTGGGCACGGCGATCTGTCTCAGCCTTCTTTATTATTATCGTGGCTAGCCGGGTCTGTCTCATCGGATGGAATGTGACTCCACGCTCTGATTCAAGGGAGGCAGCTCGCGGTGTTCATCATGTCTATCAGCCACAGGGCCGCCCAACCAGGAGTCAGAAGGGCGTCCCCGCGGTCCAGTACGCCAGGCCTCTGGATACTTTGATGTCATGGGCCGCCAGCTTGCAAATCCCGGCCGTCGGCTGCATGTCAGCCAGCATTTCAGTCTCTCCGATCCAGGGACCCAGCGCGCGGAGAGCTCCACTCGGCCAGCAGCCTCAGGCGTGCAGAGGGCGGGTTTGGACGGTCCAGCACCCCAGCGCCCAACGCACTGGGCCCACGAGGACTGAGCGCATGGGCCGTGGAAAATGAGGCCGAATTCCAGAAGCAATGTGTGCTGGCCTTGTTTCCTCGCTTGTTCTGGCGATGAACGAAATTTGATGCCAGCAGCTGCCCCATCTGAGTGGTTGCGCCCCGGAAGCCCTGGGGCCATGGGGCCGCGGCAGCAGTCTAGCAGTCTGGCAGGGATGGCTGCGCGTGCTACCGGGCAGGGATGTTGCGAGAAATGCGGGATGGAGCCTTGACGGGAGTCTTAGACGTTCTGGGTTTGGTCTGGGTCTAGCCCATTCAACACCTCAGTCACCTGGAACCTGGGATTCCACGAGGGCATCTCGTCCCGGCCGGCGAGGCCTTTTAGGCCTGTGCCGCTGGGGGGCTCTCATTTTGTTTAGGCCCCGAATGGCTTCCCATGCCGCTGATGATTGAGTCTCTGCTGGGCAGGTGGAGAGGGCATCAACGGTGCAGACGGTGTAGAAAGGACGCATCAACCGCTATAGTGTCTGGGGCTGATTATGGCCGCTCAAACTCTCATGCTTGACTACGGAGGACGCTGACGGCCGGCTTTTGGTTGACAGCCATCATCCCTGTCTGACGCCGCACAAAGATCAAACGGAAGGAAGAAAAGAAGGCTGACAGGCCAGGGAGAGGGCCGGGTTGAGAATCCTTTTGCTGATCAATCCTCCACTAAAAAAAAGAAGAGAACAAAGAAAAGCTGATTAGTGAAAACCCGAAAACTGGGAACTTGATCGAGATATAGCTGGGTTGATCCTACATATTACGCTTGACGGCGCTGCGCAATGCGCCTCGACAGCCCCGTGCACTCGGAGCAGCCGGCTACAGTAAGAACCAAGAAACAAAACAAAGCGATGACCAAAGAAAAAAACTGGAGATGATGTTGATGACGAAGAAAGGAACGAAAAGGGTAGGTACCTACCTACCTTATGCTCCCTAGTCCCAACGGTCGGCGGGTCAGGTCGGCCAACACGCCGCCCTCATTTGTTAGGCGTCGTTTGTCGGGACTTTAGCCGGGGAGGACCAGAGAAGAACTTCTCTCGGCTTCTTCCCCAATCGCCTGTGCCAGGCTGATGACTGTGCTGTGCCTGTGATCTGCGTCGTATTTGTGCCGCGGTGCCGCGTACCTGCATTGTGCATGCGCTGTCCGGCTAGGTACGCGCGAGCACGGTTGCTGATCCTGTTCTATACGGCTGATGTAGCTTGCAGGATGAACGGGACAGCTTGCGTAGTACGGAGCACAGTTGAGATGCACTGGATGCCGCCAATCCCCAATGCTCTGGCGAGTTGAGGGTCCCCGTTGCCGCCCGTCAGCCACAGTTGAGGAACTGGAATGAGGAATTACAACAGAGTGGAAAATTCAAGGTCCCGCAGCATCGCAATTGGCCGTATACTACTCTGCACTGCAGGCCTGCAGGTTGTCGCTTTCGCTTGTCGCCCATCGCCATTTTCCGCTCTCCTTCTTTTTTTCACTCCCCTCTCGCTTGGCCGCTAGGAGGACCCAAGGCTCAGCGCCAACGCCGGCTCAAGGGTGCTAACTCGATGGGGGCATGGGCTCAGGCACCAGACCCTCGGCGCCGCTGGTGGGCTGTGGGGACTTTACCCCCGGAAGCTGTGCCTGGGACGGATGCTAGGGGAGGGGGAAGGCCAACCTCCAGTGGGTTTCCAGTGGGTACAGGGGGGAAACAATTTCACTGCACCCTTGGGTCCCCCCTGTAACTTTTGCCCTACGGAGATGGACGCTGCTCGCCGGCTACTGCAGTTATGGGTTTAGGGCGTTTTGTTTAATGACATTATACTATGTGCTCGTTGGATTTGTTTAGTCTTTTCTTTTGCTCTACCTGTCATAGGTAGCTTAGCAGCTAGAGTGGGGGTCTTATGCGATGGATATTGATCATCACGACTGGACTTCTGTCATCTTTCCTCTCGTCTGGGCCTTTGCTCCCCGTCTCCCCATGTTAACCTACTGAGCCAAGGCACATCCCAAGGCGCATGGCATGGCATGCCAGGTTTGAGCCGGGACTAACACATGCACGCTCATGCACATGCAGGCGCACCTCCCAGGGCTGGGCGCCTGGACAAGAGTGATTACACCACCCCATACTGTGAATTATGTCACAGGCGCTTGTCTCTTTTCCATCACATGTGAGGGAGGCGGCGGAGGGGATGCGGGCAGCGGGAGACGGAGCAGGGCGGGCCCAATCTCAGCACCATCTGCAAGGCACCTGTAGCTGAAAGTAAGTGCAGGTTTGTCAGTGTGTGTGTGGGCAGATTTGTAGTTAGTAGTTGGGTAATGGAGAAGACGGTGAGCGAGCAAGTGAAGGTTGATGGCGTTGAGAGGGGAATGGAGAGGGAGATGAGGTCGTAGAAGAGTTTTCCCTCCTTCTTTTCCACTGTCTTGCTGCTGTTTCTCTCTCTTGCACCTCGGCCTGTGGGTTGGATTCCTTTTTATTTTTTTGCGGGTTGCTCAACTACGCCTCACTTGGCTTCTTGTCTCTCCTTTGACCTTTGCTGCTGGCCCAACGTCACTTTTTTCTGGGGCCGTTCTTCGTCGACGAAACACACATTCACACACACGCCCCCGTCCTCAGGGCACCAGACGCACATACGGGCGGCAGATCAGATCGGACAATTCCCTCGTCCCCCTGACGGCTACAGTGCATACAGCTGCAGCTCCTCCACAAAAACGGACGTCACCAGAGGGAACCTGACGACATTTCCGCGGACCAAGTCACCATCATCACATTCCCAAACCCCTCGGCTCCCCAGCTTGGCCCGTCCGGTTCTTGCCATTGACTTGACTGGGCTGCCTTCCACAAACAAGCTCCCCCCCCCCATCGGCCGTTGGTCCACCCCGCCGCCAGCCCATACCCGCCGCCGCCACAGTTGGCTCGGGTCGACTGACCTGACTCGAAGGCTCGACAGAGGGACCTCCAAACGGACGACTTGAATTTCGCTCGCCACGCCGGGTACGCTACATTAGACCTGGGGTTGGCTTTTTTAACCTCGGCCAATAACAGCGCCCTTTTGCTCTGGGCGTTTTTCCTGCCCGTCGTCGCCTTCGTCTCATTCGAGGAGGTATTCAACCGAACTTGAGGGCAAAAAAAAAAGAGAGACCGACCAAACGGAACCATCGCCGTTGGACACTCACCGTCGCACACTCACACGCGCGCGCTCTTGCTTCTGAGCCTGGCCTGTCTTCCTCCCCCCTGTGTCACCTGCCCACCTTCTTCCCGCGTGGTGGCCTCTCGTGGTTCGCCTCCTGTTGACTCCTCCGGTTGACTCCTCCTTGTCGACGGCGCAGACTGACATACTACTACCTACCCCCTCCCGGCATCTCTCGTCCAGCCCTGGGTTTCTTTTCTTCCTTCCTGCGCGGCGCCGCTCTTCCCTTTGGTTTTCTCCCGTCTCCGCCCCGCCAGAAACCCGGCTCCTGGCCTATATTGCCCGCCTGGAGTTTGCCTGTCAGAACCTTGCGCCTCGCAAATTCGCGACCCTGGGCCAGATCCCTGGGCCCCAAAAATCAACCCTCCCCGCTGCGCTCATCCCGGCTTCCCCGTCGACCACCCGTGCAGGGTGCGTGCCCGTGTACGTGCGATTTCCAGCTCCGGGGCTGCGCTGCCTGTAGTGCGGTGATTCATCATTACACTTGCTTCGGCTGAAGTTGGACCTGAACTCGCCTGGGCTTCTTTTTCAGACGGGGTCCCAAGCCAGCCTGGATTCCTGACGCCCGGAGTTCGACGATCGTCATAACACTGACTCTCCGCTCCTGGGGCCATTTCCTTCCAGTTCTCCAACGCCCCGCGACCAGTCCAACGAGCCCGACTCTCGTTGCGACCTTGATTTTTTCACCGGTCCAGCACTAACACCAAAAGTCGCTCGACGAGACCGCGTTTGCTCAACAGTAGCGCCTTTTTTACGTTCGCTTCACGCTGTCTGGCAGGGAACCAGAGAGCTACGAATACCTCGTCACGCGCTACTTTGCCTCGGAGTCCCAAGTCCAGAACTCGAAAGACGCCGGATCGTGTCACCACGAAAAAAAACCACTCGTTCGCTTTTTCGGTTCACCAAGCGACTGCGTCTCTTTTTCTTTCTTTTCTTCTTCCTTGTCGCCGGCCATGCACCGGTAGCAATGGCACATGGTTGCCAGGTCTCTCTAATTCACCACACTCATTTCTGTGCTGCGGCCACTGCCACAGCCTGCGCCCACAGCCCCAGGCGGCAGTGAAGCCACTAATTAGCCCATCGCCAACCAACACCCGACGACAACGGCCACGGCCAAGACGACCATCACGACTCGCCCGCCCTACGACCTCACCCGTACCTACAGCCACTGCCCACCCGAGGGCCGCTGAGGACATCACCACTCTGTCCTTTGCCCAGCAACAGTAACAGCCTCTTGCTCGACCCCCGCTGGGCTGGCACCATCATGATTCCCGCACCCATCACCATCCCCGATCGCTCGGGGGAGCCATCATACTCTCCCCGGTCTCCCAACCGCCAGTTCTCTCTCTACGCTTCCCGCCTGCGCGACGACGATAGCCCGGTGCCCGCCTCCGCCTTTGCATCGCCTCTTCCCTCACCCTCGATCCCACAGCAGACGATTTCGCTGCCCCCGTCCCCGCGCGTCCACATCGTGCCCTTTGGCTTCGCCTACCGGAGTCCCAATGAATCATCCGAGTCACTGCCGCTGTCACAGCTGCCGCCGCTTCCCATGTCGCCTATGGTGCCCATGTCGCCGCGGTGGGATTCGCTGTCGTATGGCTCCAGATTTGTCCTGCAGCCAACGTCCGAGAGCCCCAACCCAGCCTCCCCCATGGACGCCCCGCCCCATCCTCCCTCGCCCTTTGCCTACGACGCCTACAGTATCCCCTCCGAGTCCCGAAACGCATCCCCGACATTCGCCCTCGCAACGCAGCTGTCACTGGGGGATCTGCGCGCCTCTGAGAATCCTTCCCCCTCCACCGCGATCGGGAACTTCTCGCGGCCCAGGAAGCTCAGCATCCGCCAGCCAATCACGGACCCGGCCAAGCCACGACCCACCCCCGGCAGCTTCAACCCAGCCGACCAGTACCTGGAACTCGTCAGCTCCCCAACCCAAAACCCCCTTTGGCCGCCAACACGTCCCCGTGGTCCGTCTGTCTCATCGGTCCAATCCTCCTCAACATACCATTCCGTGCTCTCTCCTCCCGCATCAGAATTCAACGAACCTCGACAACCGCGTTCCCGTCCCACAACTAATGCTACCGCGCCGTCGCCGCGTCCGCCACTGACCTACAATAACACCGGTGGGCCAGCGTCCCCCAGCGCTGTTGCCGCTCCGTGGATGGGTGGAGAGGAGCTTCGTTCCAGCTTCCGGTCTCAGCTTACTGAGTCCACGGCTCCGGGCACCACCGCGACCGAGCGGAGCAGCGTCCTGACCAAGGACAGCTCCGTCACATCGCTCTACCCCCCAGCTGACGCCGACATTGAAGACGACGGCCAGGGGGAGGCCGATGTCGACGACGACGACGACGAATTGAGCCTCGACGATCTTATGGGCATGTACGAGAAGGGATTCGACGACGACGACGAACTGAACATCGACTACCCCGTTGAGGATCGCCCTGACACCTCTGCCTCGCAAATTGACTATCACATTGGTGCACGCCCCGAGACTGCTGCTTCGTATAACATTGGCTCGCGACCCGCCACTTCGACCTCGGACCGCGACTATAGCATCGGTGCGCGACGCGAAACATCTACGTCAATTGACTATCACGTGGATCGCCCCGATACGGCTGCCTCCCATATCGACTATAAGACTGGCTTACGCCCCGAGACAGCTGCTTCGGACTACAACGTTGGTGCACGACCTGGAACGTTGACGTCAGACCGGGATTACCACTTCGGCGTACGACCTGGATCCTCAGCCTCGAGCCAGGGTTACAACAGCGCACGCCCCGACACCTCAAACTCTGTCCGCGACTTTGACATGGGTGCCCGTCCTACCACCTCCGTCTCCGACATGGAGCCACGACACAGCTTCATCCAGATCCAGATCGACGACGAAGACGATGAGGATTTCCCCCGACGTGGTGAAAACGAAAAGACATCGACCTTGGACCGGGAGATTCGCATGTCCAAGATGATCTTCACCAGCCCGGCCTACATCGCTTCCGTCCCACATATCGCCGAGAACCTGGCCCGCAGGAGCATGGACAAGCGCGAACTGGACAAGCGCGACTCGGCCAAGTCGATGGATTCGGAACCCTCCGTCATCTCTCAACGAACTCCATTGAGTGAAGCAGCTCCTCCATTTTCTCCCTCCATCACCGAAATCACTTCTCCCATCTCTCCTCCCATCTCGCCGCCCATCGGCGACACTAAGCCTTCCCTTCCGCTTCCCTCTGCTGAGAAGGCCGCCTCCTCCCTCATTTCGCCTCCTGTCTCACCACCACCGGGCGTGCCATCGAACATGGCACCGCCCATTGCCCCGGCACCGCCGGAAGACCCCAGCTGCCGAGACCGGTACGGCTTCAAAAAGGAGAATCAGTACGTGAACCGACAGCAATACGACACCTGGAATGCCGGCTATACCGAATACCTGGCCCGACGACGGAAGAAGTGGGTTGGCTACCTCAAAGACAGCGCACTCATGACCGACCACCCCAATCGATTCCCTGCGCCAAATGCTAAGACAAAGCGATTCGTTCGCAAAGGCATTCCTCCGGACTGGCGAGGTGCTGCCTGGTTCTACTACGCGGGTGGTCCGGCCATCCTAGCTCAGCACTCGGGTCTCTACGACAAGCTCACAACCAAGAAGGCAACCGAGGTGGATTCCGAAGCGATTGAGCGTGATCTCCATCGCACATTCCCCGACAACGTTAAATACAAGCCACCGGGTGGATTCCAGGCGGCATCGGCTAGCGCTAGGGAGAGTCAATCGACCATGACAGACGACTCGGTCCGGGGCCACAGCCCAGTGCCACCCGCAGGATCCGAAGACGAGCCGCCGATCATCACCTCGCTTCGGCGGGTCTTGCACGCGTTCTCCGTATACAACCCTCGGATTGGATACTGCCAAAGCTTGAACTTCTTGGCTGGTCTCCTCCTTCTCTTTGTCGAGACGGAGGAGCAGGTCTTCTGGCTGCTCAACGTCATCACTCGTATCTACCTCCCGGGGACCCATGAGACGAGCTTGGAGGGTTCCAAGGTGGACCTGGGAGTCTTGATGACGGAGCTGCGGGACACCATGCCAGGCATCTGGGACAAGGTCGGAGGAGACTTGGAGGCTGAACCAACGTCTCGCCCGCAAACGAGCAAGTCAATCCGCCTGCCTCGGTCCCGGCGGAGGGACATGAACCGACTCTCGACTGACCGTCTGCCTCCCATCACACTCTGCATGACGGCGTGGTTCATGAGCTGCTTTATCGGAACGCTGCCCATTGAGACAACTCTCCGTGTTTGGGACGTGTTCTTCTACGAGGGATCCAAGACGCTGTTCCGTATCTCGCTGGCCGTCTTCAAGCTTGGAGAGAGTGAGATCAAGTCAGTCTCGGACCCAATGGAGATGTTCGGTGTTGTCCAAAGCATCCCCCGAAGGCTGATTGACGCCAACGGGCTCATGGACGCATGCTTCAAACGTCGCAATGGCTTCGGGCATCTCAGCCAAGATCAGATCGACGTGCGTCGCCAGGAGCGCCGGGCCAAGTCACAGTACGACCGGGCTCAACAAAACAAGCCTACCCAAACGTGGAATGTGACAAAGGCAGACACGTCAAAGGAGAAGGAGAAGGGCCTGTTTGGGAAGAAGCGGACTGCAACTGGCCTATAACACAACCACAACCTAGCACAAATGTGCACTCACTCACACAATCTCTCATTCACTTTCTTACACCAAAACGTCGAAATTGACTTCGACCTTGAACCTAGACACCCAACAACCCACAGAGCATACCAAGACCAAGGCGGCGGAGCCACTTGCTCTACACATGGCATGGCGTTTCAGCGGGAGGCACGGTTCGCTTCTTCATTCGACTTAGCGGGCCTGTGTCTGCATTTATTTTTACTTTCTTTCTGGCATTTTGTTGCTTCTATTCACACAGCACACCGGATTTTTCCTTATTTCATGTCTAAAAAAGTGGGGAGGGAATGACGGACGGTCGGACGGACGGGATGGACGCACGCGTTGAGGAAAAGAATACTTGTTTATCATAATGACGACGGTTAACGGCTTCGACAAAAGTACAATACCACAGCACAGGAGGGACATGGCACCTACCAAACGACAGACGAAGCTCCCGCAGGAGGTGAGCAGTGGGCAGGGAGGGGTGTCTTGAGAGACAAGGCACCTGGGAGATGTTTTGCGGAAGGTTTTTATATCCATAGAGGAATCATGTACGGATTGGATAGAAAGGGATTGAGCATCTGTAGATGGATGCCCCGACGAAGTGATATCCGAAATGGAATGAAGATGAATTTTCAAAAAAATAAATTGCTCCTGTTTGAGTGACCTAGTGGACGCTTTACTCGTCATATGCTTTGGCTTGACTGATGGGTTGAGTTTGGTGGTTTGGTTTTTTGGTTTGGTTGGTATTTCCGATACATGGGGATTTCGCCGCCGTGTTCCAAGCGTCCCTTGGAATACGTTCTGCCTATGTTTGTTTTCCGCAATGCCCCATTTCACTTCATCGTATCATAGCATTCCGTCTCAGGCGGACCTCTTCATGAGGCGACTACGGGAGGGAAGGTCGGCTCGGCCCTGGCGTACTTTTCGACGTGGAACTTGACGTTCTTGTCGAAGCTGGGGCGGTCGTTGCGGAACTCCTCGGCGATGCGGTCCTCGAGCGGGTCGTCGGGCTGGGGCTCGATGAGCAGGTTGCGGACGGCCTCGAGGACGGCGCGCAGCTTGGTGCTGGGCTTCCAGGCGTCGGGCTTGAGCAGGCCGAGGCAGATGTTGCCGAGCGAATCGTTGGTGACGTTGGGGTGGTAGATGCGGGTGACGAACTTGACGACGGGGGCCTTGAAGGGGTAGTCGGAGGGCAGCGTCAGCACGAGCCCGAAGATGCCCGGGCTGTAGGGCGACGGGTCCGACGGGCGCAGCGTGACGTGCCAGGTGTGGATGGAGTCGTTGGGGGGCAGGGCCACGGTGAAGCCCTCCGGGGGCTCTTGGGAGACTTCGGCGAATTCCTGGGGAGGGGAGTTAGTTGGGAGTTGGGAGTTAAGATGGGAGGGTATGGGGGAGAGGCGGGAGAGGAGAGGTGAGAGTAGAGAGGGCAGAGGGGAGTACCTTTGTGATGCGCTTGGCCATTTTAGCGGTGGATGGTTGTGGTTGTGGTTGTGGTTGTGGTTGTGGTGATTTGGGGATGGGTGTTGTAGAGAGGTGGAGGGAGCTTGTAGGAGCAAGCTTGGAGGAGGAAGCTCTCTGTCTGGTGTAGTAGATCCGTTTATCCGGCACAAGTATCCGTGTTCGTCTTCGTGTATTGCGTCTCGTCTCGTCTCTCGTCGTCTACTATCGGCGTGTTCCAAGCCGTCTCTCAGATGCAACGTCTTGACACAACAAAGCTCAGTGTGTCGGGTTGCAGGTTTCAAAGGGAAGAGGAAAAAAGGGTTATGACGATGGGCCGGCTGGCGGGCTGGAAGGGGATGGTGGGGTAATTGCATGTTTGCAGCAGAGTCAAGTCAGTCACACGGGTGGATGCGAGGGGCCAAGGCCGACGGCGCGGTGGAGCCTGCCGCCCCCGGGGAACCGACCCTATAGGCTGCGCGCCCCGCTGCGAGGGCGCTGGAAGTTCGGGGCGCCGTAGGGGGTGCGTTGGGGGGGGCCAGGCGCTGTGGGACTGGCACGACGTGCAGGCGGGTTATTACGTACCGTCTTGGGGGGCCGGCGAGAGTGGGCGACGGCCGAGTGCGTGGTTCGGCGCGCAGGGAATGGTTCTCGCAGGCGGTGATGGGCAATCAAGCGGTCAATGGTGCGACTCTTCCTAGCTGGCGTCTTCGCTACCCGACGCTGCAGGAATTGGGTTGTCGAGGCCGGATGCCGTCTATACCGCGTAGGAACTCACATGCACGCTATGCATCCGGCGGCCCAAGGTGAGCCCTCGGTGAGCCCCCCACATTTTCCCATCCCACCTCTCACCGTCGCCCTCACCGGGGGCAAAAAAAAAGATGTCCGCCCGCTCTGCTCTGCCGCTGCTCAACACCAGAACCCAACCATCACCAGCCATCACCCGCCTTTCCCTTCACCCACCACCCTCTCGGAACGCGCCAATTGCCGCGCACCGCACATCCGCCGCCATGGCCGCCCACGAGTCCCAAATGCCCTTTATCCGCAACCTTGCGTCCAGCGGTTCGTCCCCCAAATCCCAATCTTCGTCGTGATAGTCCACGTGCTAACTCTGCCCTCCCAGACCGCAAGCTTCGCACCGCCGCCCTCGAATCCCTCCAGACCTTCCTCGCCTCCCGCTCCTCCCTCTCCGAAGCCGACGCCCAGAAGCTCTGGAAGGGCCTCTTCTACGCCCTGTGGATGACGGACCGCCCCATCCCGCAACAGCGCCTGGCCACCGACCTCGCCGGCCTGCTGTTCCAGCTGCAGCCCGCCTGCGCCATCCCCTGGCTGCGCGGCTTCTGGGCCGTCGTCGGCATCCAGTGGACCGGCATTGACGTCCTGCGCCTCGAGAAGTTCCTGCTGCTCGTGCGCCGCGTCTTCGCCTCCCACATTCGCCTCGCCCGCGAGCACGAGTACACCGGCGAGACGGTCGACGCCATCGTCGCCGTGCTCGCCGACTACCCCTTCGAGGCCGAGGGCGACCAGCGCAAGGTCCCCGTGGGCATCCGCCTGCACGCGCTGGACCTGTGGATCGACGAGATGGAGCGCGAGGGCGCCCTGGCCGACCCGGCCGC
Organism: Cylindrodendrum hubeiense; assembly: GCA_014621425.1. Classification (NCBI taxonomy): domain Eukaryota; kingdom Fungi; phylum Ascomycota; class Sordariomycetes; order Hypocreales; family Nectriaceae; genus Cylindrodendrum; species Cylindrodendrum hubeiense. The sequence continues at coordinate 72,080 of JAANBB010000146.1, forward strand.
CGTGCCCTTCATCACCAGCCTGGGCGACGTGATCCTCGCCCTGCAGCGGTGCTCCGTGAAGCCGGTGCGCGAGCGCTACAGGGACAGCTACGACGACGAGAGGCTGCCCTGGGGCAAGCCTACCAACGACGACGACGAGGCCGAGGAGGAGGACGGCGAGGAGTGGGGTGGCTTTCAGGACTAGATGTGTACGGGTGTGTGCATAAGAACATCAGATGGCGTACGGCGTTGGGATATGACATGGGAAAAGAATTGGCAAGGCAATTGCTTTATATTATTTGTCGCCTTCTGTTGTGTATACATGGACTTAGAGGTTGATACCAACTGGAACACTATGACACCTAGACACCATCGACAAGTCGCAAGTAAACCAGACACTCCAATGCTTCACGGGCTCCCCCAAAAGACAAAAACAAAATCTGTCACCACTTTCTCGTGACCGAGAGATATCCATTTCCATTTCGTTAATGACGTTGCCTGTCCCTTCGCGAGGGCACTATTATATCGTATCTTATCTACTCCCCCACCGCAACTGTCTCGACCCCTGACCTTCGATTCAGCCTTCAAGGGCGAGTCTGTCCATCTCCCCGGGCTAATAATTCCCAATATTACCACACTCGTTGATCTCCTCCAACAGCTTCCTCATCCTCCTCCGTGACATCATAACCCATTTCCCGTACCTCCCGCACCCGTTCCTTGGCCTTTCGGGCCTGTCGCCAGGCATCCCACTTAGCCTGCTGCTCTGGCAGTTCCGAGCGCGGCTTCAGCAACCCCTTCTTGTGTAGACGGCGGCGGTGTTGGCGCTTCTGCTCGAACGAGAGGACATCGACGTCGATTTCGGTGATTTCGCGGCCATGGTACAAGTCCACCAGTTCGGCCGACCAGTCCACCATCTCCTCCCTGAGCATATCCATCAGGACGCGACCGTGTCCGCCCGTAGCCCACTGGTCCAGCTTGACGGGCAGCGCAGTGCCAAAGGTAGGGTCGTCAAAAGACCACACGCAAGGAGTGCTGCCGCATGCTGTGGGACGACAGTACGTGGCACACATGGCCGACTCGGCGGCGTACCACAGAGAGAGGAGCAAGACGATAACGCCCATGAACGTGAAACGGAACGATGGTTTGCGGCGGTAGAGGCTGGGCAGGGGCAGGGACAGAGGGACGTAGGATACAGTCACTGGGCCCTTGTGCGTTGTGCAACCGGTGCAGTGCTCGTGGTCGTGAGTATGCGTGTCCAACTTCTCGGCCTCCTTGGTCTCGTGTAGGACCTGGCCTTCAAGGCGCTCGATGCCCTTCTTGGCGGTCCGAATTCCCATGAGGCCGGTTTGCAGAGACTTGCTCATTCGTGTAAAGGTGGCTAGATCGCCGTCCGAGTGGTCCGGGTCTTGGGGGTTGATCTTGTTGCTCCTGGTGTTGAGTTTGGTGTCAAGCTCCAAGTCGAAGTCGAGGTCGTCATCGAGTGACGGTTGGTCCGAGAGGTCGTTAAGTAGAGCCTCCATTTTTGGCGTTGGGGCTTTGCGGCCTAGCAAGATTTCTTCGAGGTCGTCTAAAGTTGAATCCTCGATTTGGTGTGAGCGTTGAAGTTGCATTAGGTCGTCCTTGACTGTTGGTGGCTTTGCCGAGTTTTTCAGGGGTCCTCTGCGCCGCGGCAGTGACCGAGCGCGCCGTCTTCTCACGACCGACGACAACGCCGTGGGTGCAGATTTCTCGTCTGTTCCCGGGTCAGACGTCGTGTCCTGGTCGCGACTCTGCCACCCAAGGTCCATCTTCTTATCACGGGACCATGCTGAAGACCTTGGTCGCGGCAGCCTGGCCTCTTCGGGCACCGTCTCGGGTACTTTCACATCGCGGTCCCGAATTGATGCTGCGGATTTCGGTCGTGATACATCCTCGAGCGACTTCTCTTGCCGGATTGAGGCCGACGATTTTGGTCGTGTTGTATCCTCGAGCGACTTCTCCTCCCGTGTTGATGCCACAGATCTTGGTCGCGGTAGCCTTGCCTCCTCGCGTGGCTTCTCATCCTTCACTTCAATCCTCTCCACCTTGACCGTCGCTGGCGTTTCCACGTATGCGCCCGTGATCTTCGGCGTCGGCATCGTCAGCGGATCTGGTTTCGGAGCCCGTGGTGTCACCTCAACCTCCTTCTCATCTTCCGACTCCGGCAGTGGTGACGGTGCTCGAACCGAGCCCTTCTCTGAGTAGTTCTCGCCCGGCGCGAAGAGGTTCATCTCGGCCTCTATCCTGTCCGTGGGGTCTGATTCCGACTGCATACTGGATCTCTTGCTCTTGACAGAGTCCGTGGAAAGCGTGCGGGGTAGGCCGGTGAATCCAACCGTGGGCTTCGAGGTCTCGTTGTCCTTCCTCTGGAGTTGTGTGTGTCTCGGACCATTTTCGGAGGCGCGTCGTGGGATACCCGACTTGTAATCTGAGTCTTGGGTGACGACCTTCTCACTTTGCAGCGGACTGGCCGGCCGTCGGGCCTCCGTATCCGGTGCAGGGCTTGAGCTCGCAGCTCTTGCCAGCCGTCGTAACAAATCTCGCGAGTCACTTCGTCTATGCGAGTGTGACACCTCCGGTCGTGCAACCTCCGCCACATCGGTTGATTTGCTTGATTCGCCTCGTTCCTCCACCGGCGCATGGTGCTTAGTCTCTCGCGCCTTGAAGATAGTAACGGGCGTATCTGGTACTCGCCGTCCCCCAATCTCAAATGCAGACTTTGGTCGAACCAGCTCATTCGTCTCCCGGTCCGCGGCAGATATCGACTCCCGGGCTGCTCGGGCCGACAGCGGTCGAGATTCCTCTGGAGACATTGAGCGGGAGTTTGAGTTTGAGTTTTGCTCCCGGATCTCCTCCAATCTCGCCTTTGCCAGTGCTCGGTTCGGGATGCCATTAATCTCACGCTGCCGTATTTCATCCAGCTTGGTGTTTCTCGGTCTTGGTAGGCTTCGGTCCGGAATTGGTATCTGATGCTCAGCCTGGGCCTCGCGCAGTCGTATTTCGTCTAGTTTCGTGTTGGGCTGCCGCCTTTGGGGGGATTCGATTGGAATATTGCTCCCGGCTTTGACCTCCCTTGACCGGATCTCATCCAGCTTAGTGTTGCGCGAGCCCGGGTTGGCCACCCTGGTCCGCGAATTGATATCAATCTCACTCCCCTCGTCAAACTTGATCCGGTTTGCAAAGGGTCTGGTACCCATCGAAATCCTAGGACTATCCGAGATCTGCAGGTCTCCAGCCGTAAAGTCCTGGTCAACTTGCCACGCAAAGCTCTTCTCGGGTGACGCATTCTCTGGGTTGAAAGGCGTCGGCGGCGCTGCTTCTTGTTGCTGCTGTCCATTCTCAATTGATGGCCACGGCAAGTCTTCTATTCCTGGGACCAGTGGGGGAATACGGCCTTGGTTGGTAAGGTCGTCCTTTGACGGTATGTGCTTCAACGTCCGCGGTGCGGGCAGAAGTCTACTGGCCGGATCCTCTCGACGCTCCTCTGCCGGATCCTTAGGCTTAGTCCCATTAACCTTCGGGCTGACAGGCTCCTGCGCAGGTTCTTTTGGCCCAAGTCCTATCCTTGACTTTCCATAAAATGTCCTTCGTCTGGGAGAGTCGTACTTTTCTGGCGAGGGCCTCACCTCCCCAAGAGTTGAAGCTGCTAGTGATTGTCGTGAAAACGGCCGGGCTGGCGCCTTGGTATCCAGATGATCTTGTCCCAGTATCTTCCTCATCCGTTTATCTTCCTCCTCACGCTTCGCCCGGGCCACCCGGGGTGCCGGGCTGGGTGACGCATCCATAACAAGGCTCTGGTCGCTCTCCTCCTCATCCTCCATCGCAGCCCGGCTGAACGCCTCGCTCAGGGATAGCTGTTTCCGGCTCGAAAATGTGACGCCCGAGGGCTTCGGTATGCGCGTGCCTCCAGGGGACGCTAGGCTGCTGCTGCTGCTTCTCCTTTCCAGTGTATGCGCCTGTAGCTCGGAGCTCGTGCGTCGTAGTAGTCCATCGCCGAAAGCGCTCGTCCGATACCTGTTCGTGCTGAGCTGCGAGCGATCGTTTTCTTTATCTTTTAATTTGGTGTTGTTGGCCTCTTCTCCTCGAGCGCCGGTGCTAGTGAAGAGCGGCTTCCTGCCCTGTTCCTTCACGACGAGAAGGCTCGTGGGCCTCCCATTTGGCCGTGCGGCCAGAGTATCTTTGTCGCGTTCCATCGCCGGGGTCGGCGACAATTGTCGAGGCGGTGACGGGGAATCAGAAGGCGGGCGAATGCATCGTTGTTGTCAAGGTCAAGCTCGGTCGGGAGCGCGTTCAGAGCATGTCGGGGACAATTGCGTGGCGGGACAAGCGGGTCTTTTGTTTTAAACGGCTTCTCGAAAGTACAATGAGTGCCGCAAGCCTCAGTTCAGTTAGGAAATACAGCAAAAATAGGGTATCGCAAGGTCAGACAAATGTTTTGGCCAGGTCGTGCTAGGCGCGTTGGAGGCGGCCGAGCATGGGGCCGTCTTAGCGTCTGTCCGCGACTGCCAAGTCTGCTATTGTGTCCTCCGCGTCCTCCACTCCTCCCGTTCGCCGCTCCTGCCCTGGGTTCGCCCTGCATTCCCTGTCCGGAACCGGCAAAACTGATTCATCCGGGCCGCAGTCGCCGAGTACATGCCTATTTGTCAACAAACTCCCATCAACAAAGGCAACAACATAAAACTGGAATGTTCTGGCAAATTTGTCCAGGGATTATTCTTTTGTCGCTTTTTGCTGAGCGCGTAAATCTGTCGTGAGGTCCAATATCGAGAAAGCGACAAATTCCCCGAGACGTGAAACTCCCTGCAGTAGCCATGATTCATATCCTTGTCCATCACAAAAGGACTCCTCTTTGCAATATCCAGCAAGTATGTCTCACTAGGCTGTGGGTATGGCGGCACACTAGCAACTGAGACTTCATGGTAATACCACACTTCCTGAACTGGCCTGGCTAGATCAAAATTGATGAACATGGTCGATATGTCGGAGAGGAAGCATCGCTGGCCGTGGTGGCTGCAGCTAGCAAGTATAGTTAGACTCAACTGCCACTGAGTTGTCTAGGATTAATTGGCAAGTTCCACGATGTATTGAAGTCTATACCCAACAACCAGAAATCCTTTGTCCTCAGTCGCAATGTTCAGTCCTGTCACAGCAGTGTGGCGGATAGCCCAAAAAATGCTAGGCCTAGTGATGCACAGTCCAACATTAGTAACATCCCCATACCGCTAGACTTCACCCGTCAGGTGAAGACAGAATAGATATTAGCACAATTGAGACGATTATAAACCCATGGAGAACCAATTGTTATTTGTCTCCCCAGACATGCCTCCAGGCGAAATCAAAAGCGTCCGATTCCTTGATACCACCATGGAAGACTCGCAACCTAGCCGTAAAGCGGTTCATGGCGTCATCAGCTCAGCCATTCAACACGTCGATCAGCATCAGACTCGTCCAAGTACGGAAACCGACAATCAGCCACTCAGATTCGTGCAAACACTTCCAGTGTTCTAGTTACACATCCAGATCCAATTCCTCCATCTCAAGATGCAGTTAACAATTCAGATCTAGCAATCTCCATCAGATCGACAGCTAATCTGGCCAACCCCTGCTGAATAAGCAGTGCACATCACACCGGACTAGGCCTGGCGGTCTCTCCGTCTCCACAAATCCTACGCCTTGTCAATGGCGCCCTTGATCAAGTGTGACTCAATCGAGAGCTGCAGCACAATTGACAGCTGTGCGAGGTGAGCAACAGTCTTCCTCCATACAATTGAGTTCTTGGTAATCGGTTGATATCTTCGAATCGATCGACGAGAGACCAAACCCCTGTCTTGGACCCCTTGTCAACTAAACTAGCGGAACACTAGTACATCTCGAAATTCCCGAAGGCAGCAATCGACAGGAACGAATACATAATTGGGTAACTGAGCAATTCACGACCCAAATCAATCCATATCTCTTAACTTTCTCTCGTATTCCCTTTGCAATGGCGGAGTCTTCTCCTCCCCATGCCCTTCGGCCCCTAGGCCCCATGTAAGCAACTCTTCCCCTTTCAATTCCCACCCCGACTACCAAGAAACATCACCAACGCACTCAACCAGTGAACTTTTCAGTTCCACCCGTCATCCGCTGGGTCTCTACCGCTGTGTTGTACTCTCAGCCCGCTACACCAACCCCCCGGCGGACAACGCTGATGATGCCATCTTCGCCGCCTTGGGGGGCCTTGTCGCGAGGCATCCAATGCTCCGTGTGGGCATCCTCGGCGAGAAGACAAACACGGCACGCTTCTCGCACGTGCCTGAGATTGATCTGTGGAAGCACGTCGGCATTCGCACCCTACCGGCCGGTGACGAGTATGACACGGGGGTGTCAGCCGTCCACGCTTGGTGCCATGACCAGCTGTGGCCAGACATTGAGACGCAGCCGCCGTGGAGGGTCGTCGTCGTGAGGCCCGAGACGATCGGCCCTGGGCAAGAACCATTCGAGGACATCATCTTTGCGTACCATCACTCTCTCATGGACGGCACTGGCGGCAAGAACTTCCACGAGCAGCTCATCCAGGCTCTCAACGAGACCTCTGAGGACTTGATTCCGAGTTACATCCTCAAGTTCCCTGAACCTCCCGTTCTCCCCGAGGCACAAGAGGACGTTATCCCTTACACGAGTGGAAGTCTCTTCATAGGCCGCAATGTCTGGGACGAGTTTGCGCCATGGTTCCTCAAGCCTGCCAAGCTCCCCGTCTGGGGTGGCAAGCACATCGACTTCGACCGGCCTCACCAGGCCCGCGTCCTCGCCGTCGACATCCCCGCCGAGGTTGTCTCCAGCATGTTGGCCCAGTCCCGCAGCCACTCCGCTTCTATCACCTCGCTCATCCAGGCCCTAGTCCTCGCATCCATGGCACGCCGTGTGCCGGCTAAGGACGCCCCGGCCTTCAATGCTAGCACACCTATCAATGCGCGCCCATATATGGCCGACACGGCCAACCCAGCGACGAAAGACTCATTCCGCGTCATGATCTCAGCCGTGACGCATGAGTTCCCTGCCGCCGCAGTAGATGAATTCCGCAAACCAGACCATGACCTGGACGCCCTCATTTGGCACCATGCGAAGCTCATTAAAGAGGAGATCCGCACCCGTGCCGCCACCCTCCCTGCCGACGACCCCACTAGTCTTCTGAAGTACATCTCTGACTGGTCATCGTTTTGGCAAAGGAAGAACGGCCAGCAGCGTGATGGGTCGTGGGAGGTCAGCAGTCTGGGAGCCATGCGCCCCACGAGCGACAGCCCGACTCAGCGCCAAATCTCGAGGATGCTATTTACCAATGGTATCATGGTAGCTGGTCAGCCTGTTGGTCTCAGCGTGGCAAGCCCCCCAACCGGTGGGTTGTCTGTTGGCATCTCGTGGAACGTGGATGTGGTGGATGATGAGGTGGTTGAGGGGCTGGCCGAGGATCTGCTCGCTTACACGACCCGCTTGCATGAGACGGGCAAGTTTACGGCCTAGGAGGATAAATTTCCATACTGATACTCGAATGATATAATACATGAGTACAGGATATTACAATACGGGGTAGGACTTGACGTTTACATCCAATGAGTAGCTCTATAATCTAGAGGAGCGACATAACAAAGCTCGCAAAGTTAGACTAGACAATGCGATTACGCTGTATCCAACGATGAATATAATGATTCGTAAGTAGACGAGAAAGTCAGCCGTGATGTCACTTCTTGTAGCACCTAAACTCGGCCATATGTCATAGGTCCAAATCCAAGGGGACATCCAGGCGGATCAGCGACCCCCACCAGAACGACAATCCCCCACGTCAGGATCGCTCCCGTTGGGCGCTTGGCCGGGTTCCTGCGTATCACGTCATAGGGCTGACACTTAAAAGCATCATCTCAAAGTGCATGTTTGCTAGCTATTTATTCGCAGGACTTGTCTGATATCCTCGGCAACAGGGGTTTCTCAGAATGGGAAAAATTACACGAGGAAATACCTTGGGCATACCTAGATAAAACGGTATCTAGACGTATATATCGGATTAACGTCAGGGAGAACTCATGTCCAGTTTTTGTTTAGGCTCTAGGAACGGGCAAGTCAAGCACATCAAGCCATTCATAATGTAAATCATATATATACAAGAAATCGATTTTATCTCTATTCTCATACTCAAAGCTGAAGAGTTTCCGCCAGTCGCCAGGAGAGTCAGTTGTACCTAGTTTCACATTCGAGAAACGAAGAGGTCCTATGTACGGATTAAAAACCTTGTATTAACAATGTCATCCTCCATCGTCCCCAATATCGTCCCGTCGCGCAGCTTTCGGGGCTGGTTCCATGCATCCGCCTCTCATCATAGTAGAAGCCAATCTATCCAAACGCCTCGCAAATTTAACACAATGGTAAAGGCCCTTCGCCTCCCAAAGTCGTCATCCCTTGTCAACTGCAGGGGCAGAGGGACTACCAGCCCTCACCAGGATTTCGTCTCGCCCTGGCACTACCACGGAAGTAGTCGTATTGTGCTGGGTCGGTCTCAGCCTCGTTCTGAGCCAGGTTGCTGTAGCCTCGTGGCCCGCCACCCAAGGCACCTGTGGAAGGTCCGGGGCTGTGAGAAGGACGAGGCAGAACAGGCGTTACGCGTCCAGATCCAGGGGCACCCATCGGGGGGGCCGCAGCGTTGTTGATGAGCCCGAGTCCCGACGAGCTCCCGTTGTCTTGAGAATACATCGGCGTGCGAGACCGGCCGGGCACATCCGCAGGCCCCATCGCCTGTTGAGTAGCCCCAACCGGCGGGGCTCCCCGGAACGCCTGATAGCTTGTGTCGCTAGGGATGCGAGTTTTGGAACCTCCGAAGGGAGTGGTGCGGCCACCACCCAGGGGCGTACCAGGTCTCGAGCCGTGGTCACTACCCTCACCCAAGGACCCGGGGGTGTCTGGCCGCATAATCTCGCCTTGGCGTCCGTAGATCTCGCCTCCACCGTGATCCTCTGCGAATTCCGCTCGGTTCTTATAATATCCAAAGTCCATCTGATTATCCGAGACGATTTCGAACCCAGGCATGTTGGCGTTGGCAGCCTTTCCAGGTTTTCCGCCCTGCATGGGGTTGAGTGCATACATGTCCGAGTAACCGCTGACACTCATCATGTCGCTCGCGTTGGCTTCTCGGCCGTCGGACAACCTTCCTTTGTAAATAGCAGGTAGGAGGTTCTGTGCCCTGGAGTGCACCATGGGGGTGATGAGGGGCTTGTACAAAGCTGGGTGACCAAAACGGCTTGCCAGTCTGTCGTTGCGATTCCGGCTCTCCTTCTGAGGACCACTCTCGCTGTGCCTAATAGCGTCGTGGGTGCTGTAATAGCGCATCTTTTCATCGAAGGCCTTGGAGCAGTATATCTTGAAGGCCAGCATGAGGAACGGCAGGGGCACCACCGAGAAGAACATGACACGCTGGTTATCGCCCTTGACCCAGCAAGTGAGCATAACCACGAGGTTGGCAAGCATCGTGCCAAAGATGAATCGGTTGAAGACCACGCGCCAGAACATGCCGCCGGACTCGGTCTTGGTAACAAAACGGTACAATATCAAGTACTTCTTGAGGTACGAATCGATGGTGAAGTAAAGGGCCGTAGCGATTAGGACAAGAGGCTGGATTCCGGCGAAGCACATCGTGACAGTGGCGTAGTAGAGGAAATAGTTGTAGTACTCCGCGTATTGGAAGGGAGGCGGAGCCGTCAGTTCGATCAGTTCTCTGGGGGTCGGGCTTGCGAATTTCTTGAGGAAAAAGGCCTGGACCAAAGGCCACAACTGGGCAAGATCGATGGCCGCACCCAATTGACGCTGTAGCAGATAGGTTACCCAGAAAACACTGTTTTGGCAAAGCGCGATGAACAGCAAGTTGGCGTAATTCTCGTCAACGACAGCATCCCATGCGTCATTGCCGTTTTGAACCTTCTCAATGACACCAACGACATAGGTCCAAGCAGGACTGTAGATGGAGAAGACAATCAGGTTGTTGAAGACGAAGAAGGCATATAGCTTGGCCAAGACGTGCCTCTCTCGTCCAGTCTTGGTTTGGTCACCAGACTTGATAGAGAGGCGACGGAAGATCATAGGAAGAACCAGGTAAACGAGGGACATGAGCGCGGGTGAGAGAATACCTTGGACCACACCCCAGAAGGTGGTATTGGCCGAAAGCGATCTCTCAAACGCATCCCACACATATCCAAGATTCGCCAGGTTGACCAGGAAAATGGCGATCATAGCGTTGGGGGCAATCCAGAGGAGGGTGACGATGACGACCCACATTCCGTTGAACCATCGCTTACGACTTCGGGTAGAACTAGAAAGAACCATGTTGTCCCAGATGATGTCATTGGGCCGAGGCGCCAGCATAATAGTTGTGCCTACGGGCTTCTTCTTGCGGCAGGCATAGGCGATATTGTGAGTCTCGATGATGTCCGCGTAACTGGCGAAGCCATAAGGCATGGAGCCTCGCTTGTCCACGGTGGAGCGGACCTCCTTGATCTCCACTTCGAGATCGCGGATACGTTGGGTGTGGTACTCGATAGCATCGACCTTTTGGTTTTTGGGGTATGTGCCATAGGATCGATCCTTCTTGGAAGGCCTGCACATAGGCCGGGCAGCCGGGATATTATCTGGGTTCTTCAGGTACTTGGAGAGGATGGCCTCGAGTTTGCGGACTGCGTGGTCGTGTTGCGAAATAAGATTCGGCAGGTCCTTAACATTGCGCGCCACTGCGGTTCGGGCAAAGGATGCGTTGGGGGCAACCTCATCGATAAGTCTTGCGATTCCTTCATCACTGCGGCCCTTCTTGGGGATGTCGAACAACTAGGTGGAATAAGGTGAGCCAGGCGCAGCGGGGCGGGGGATAAATAGACTTGACCTACCATCAGGGTCCGGGAATGGAGACTACTCTGGTATTCCTCGGTCTCGAAATACTTCCTTCGTAGCTGGAGAATCTTCCTATAGTTCCACCAGAGGTATGAGGCGACGATAATGTTGAACACCCAAGCAATGGCAACCTGGGCCCAAACAGCCGATTCCTTGACGTCGAGGGGCGTGATCTTGGTCACCCATTGGGTGGAGGAACTATCTCCTGTGTATGAAAAGTTGGAGATGTGGATGGGCAAAAGGATACCAATGCCAGTGACTGACAAGGTCAAAAACATGTTGCGGCACATTCGGACGAAGCGGAGGAAGACGGTAGCATCCATGCCGATCGAGTGCATGAGCTGCTCCTCCTTGGCAGCCCAGACGGTTGTGATCCAGGACCAGGGGGCCTTTCCGAGCGGAGGAGGGGCATGCTTCTCGTCAGCGTGCTTGAGCTTGGGCGCGTAGATGGCTTGGTTGTAGGGTCGAAGAAGGGAGAAGATGATGGCGGTAAAGATGGTGAAGCCAAGCGAGATACCCAAGGCAGAGTACATGGAGGCAGCTTGGAGCTATTTGTCTAGTTAGCGATTGTCTTGGCAGGATACCTATTTCGTGCAGGTCATGACTGCGTACCGAGTCGGACCAAGGGTTTTTCAGCAGATCCAGCAGCTTGGCAGCTCCGTTTTTCTCCTCATCGCGACCAGCCAGGAACTGGCCCATGGCGTTGATAGACATGGCGGCGATTGCTCCGCCAGAGGCGAAGAAGAGCTTGGCGTTGCTCAGAGGAAGGAATGTCGGGATGATATGAATTGGTTCTGAGTATTAATGCTCTCTCAGGCAGCAGACGCGAGCCAGAACCGATCGGATCGTATCGAATCGGATTGTATCGTGATGGGAGATGAACGAGGGACTCGGGGCACGTCGTACGAGGGCAGCGTCTTTTGTGCTGCTGTTGAGAGTCGTTGAGAGGCGAATGAGGTGTCGTCGAACAAAGAATCCGTCCAAACGAGGGAGAGATGCTGATGCAAGAGGCTCGCGCGTCGGTCAGGAGAGCGCCACACAGCCCGCCAGGTGACCCCGGAGGAAAAAGACAAAGCACAGAAAAAAGAAGGACGCTGGTGATGTTCCAGATCGGCCTAGTCGGCGGCCCGAGGTCTATGCGCTGAAAGGGGGTAGGGGGATATAGCGAGAGACGGAAAGACTGAATGTCGGGAGGAGGGACGAGATGAAGAAGAACGAGGGAACAGGTTCGATGGTGTAGGGCTGGGGAATTCAAGGCGCCATGACATGGGATGGGATGGGGATGGGTTGGGATGGATCCAACCCTCCATCATCATGGGGATTGGGGGTGCGAAGGGAGATCCATTCATGGGGGGACGGAGCTGGACGCTATGCGCACTGTGTGCACTGTGCAATTGGGCCGGGTCTCACTCAACAAGACAGTGCGGGCTGCGCAGGGGGCCACCCGCACCAACAAAACGCCAGGCGGGCACCAGGCGGCCGGTACGTACCCAAGTTACCCGTGCCGTGGACTACCGGCACTACCGGCGTCTGGTACCTCGACCTCCAGCACCTGTGGGCACCTGTGTGGGCACCCGCTTCGGGCGCTGAAGCCGCTATAAGCCTGCGCGTGAATAAGCTCACTGCACTGTAAGCCAGGCCTCTCCCCATCTGGCACCTCAGCTACCCACCTGGCCACCACTCCTCGGCGTCCGGTGACACCTCGTTCCAAGCGACGGGGTCACGGCCGTTGAAGGGCAGCGAAGGGTGTAGGGAGCGTGCTGGCTGTTGGCGTTGCAGCTCCGCTACCAGAGCCCGAACACACTCGCCACGCCGGG
>JAANBB010000147.1:0-83960 GCA_014621425.1 Cylindrodendrum hubeiense
CGAACCGTGGCCCTCCCATGTCCGGCGGCCTCGCGCCGCCTGCCACCCACTCCTCCAAGCCCTCCAAGCCCAACCGCAAGGTCCTTCTCACCCCCGGCCACTCTCCTCTTGACTGGGCTCGCATCTCTGGTCCCAACTCCGACCTCCGCGGCGTTGAACCATCCACCTCATATCTGCGTGTCACACCTTCTATGCTCAAGCGCATGACTGGTCGCAAGGGCAAGGACGCCTGGATGGCCCTCAATGGCAAGGTCTACAACGTCACTCCCTATGCCGACTTCCACCCCGGCGGCGTCCCCGAGCTGATGCGCGGCGCGGGCCGAGATGCTACTAAGCTGTATGGTGAAGTCCATCCCTGGGTCAACTACGAGACTATGCTGTCCGCCTGCCTGGTTGGTCTACTGGTAGAAGAGTCCGAGGGCTCCAAGGAGAGCGAGATGGATCAAATGGACTAAGCGCAACTTGCACACAAGACTTGTAAGAGGTAAGTTGACCCTGGGTTGGCGTTTTGTGCGACATTGAAACCATGAGTATTGTGGGATATAAACACGGCACCCCAGTGCTCAGGCGCTATTAGAAACCGACCACCATTTTAGATGTACACTAGCTAGAAAGATACCCCCGAATTATAGAGGTCGATCCTATTACCGCCTCTTTCCAAACCTAAACTTGAGTTCGTCATCGCTATCATCGCTGTCGGCAATCATTATCGGCTTGCGTGTTGGTCGCTGCCTCTTGGGTGGCTGCTCTCTTGCCGGTTCTGGCGCCGTCCGTTTGCTACCCTGACTGGTCGCCCTAGATGATTGACTCCTAGTGTTACTTTGAGACTGTGATGCGGATGCCCGTGTCCGCGTCCGCGGTGCGGGCTCCGGTTCTTGAATCTTGTTGTTATCTTTGTCGTTGTCGTTGTCGTCTTCGCTACTATCCGACAATACGACCCCGACAGCTCGCCTCTGGGCAGGTCGCGAGGGTGGAGGTGGTGGCGGTGGCACCGCTGAGGTCTGCGACTCAAGACCTGATGCTTGGCTTGTCTGCTTCTTTTTACCATGGACTTCCTCGTCCTCAAGCCAGTAATCATCGCCAACGCCAAACTCCTTATTCTTCACTTCGGTCAAGGCCACAATAACCCTTGCGGGCGGTCTGCCAGTCGTCTCTCCACGCTTCCGAAATTTCTTGAAGTTCTGCATGCCATTCCATTTTGGGTTCCACCGACCGTTCAGAACGTCTTGCTCTCGCGACCTCGTCTGCGATGCCGGGGCGCGCACTTCGAATTCCTCAACAATGTTGAGCCGGCGGATTTCGGAAAGATCTACATCATCAGGGAGGTTGGCCAAGTCCTCCTTTTCTGCCCTCGCTCGCGCTTCCTCTTCTTCCCGATTTTGTGCTGCCATCGCCAGGATGTCAAATTCTTTCTTAATCTTCTTCTTTGGCTCCGGTTGGGCAGTCTCGGTAGGTTTGTCCGCTTCTGGAGACGGCGCGTTAAGATCTTCCCCACGTTCGAGCCGTTGCCGCTTGAACATTGCGGCTGCTGGTGCCATGCCCTCCATTAGGTCATCTTCTGGAAGAGCAGATGCCTGCCGCTTTCTTCGGGACTGTCGCGTGTTGTGTAAATCCACCTGAGGGGGTGGAGCGTCAGGATCCTGTGAAACGAACAGACCGGCCTCTTCCTCGACTGGAGGGTGACTTTCAGGGGCGGGGGCCGACGGCGTATCGTCCATGTCGATATCTGCATCGTCATCGAACCCCGCAAACCGTCTCTTCACCGGTCGCCGAGTTCTACCTCTTCTAGGGGCGGGCTGGGACTCTTCGACGGGTTCTGGTGCTGGTGTTTCCGCTTCAACACGGTTGCTGGTGGGTTGTGGCGCAGGGTCTGGTTGCACTATTGGAGTTGTTTCTTGGTGTGCCTGGGTGTTCTGTGTCGATTCGACCTCGAGCGGCCTGCGGAGAATGCTCGCATCCTTGATCAGGATTGCTTCTAGAAACTCGCTCTGTTCGATGGGACGGTGATCCAGCCGCAAAGACACGGCCGTGATGAACTCAGTGTACCAGTTTACCCCGGAGCCCTTGGACGGCAAGTATCTGACCAGCACGACACCCTTACCCTCACTTCCATCATCAAAAGCGCCGAGTCCTTTCTCGCCTGCAACGTGTTTGACATATTGGACGAACTCGTCCACTTCAGTCTGGTTGGGGACGACATCGCCGAGCAAAGCCTTGCCACACCCACTGGTAATCGGTGCAAGAAGATTATTGTACTGCGTCTTGTCGTAAAATATGAAGGTGTACCCATTAAAAATCTCATTTCTCTCGAGGTCGGGAGTATATGTCGAGTCTGGATGCTGCACTGGTTCTCCGCCTCGCGGTGGTAAGTGCTGCAACGCAGCCGGCCAGTGTGCATCAAAGTCTTTCTCTAGGGCGCTCAATTCGGCGGCATCCGCACCCTCGGGCACACTTACGGCCTCCACAACGGCATTAAGAAAGGTCTCGTTGACGATGTACTTCCCATTAATCAAGGCCTGGAGCCCTTTTGCGGTGTTGCGTTTCTTGGAGACGACATGCGTGGTGGCGCTAGTGAAATCCGTTACGAGCTTAACATCCAGTTGCTCAAATCTCTCTTGAAGTTGGTTCAGGGGGTTGGTTTGCATCTCCTTGCTTGTGAAAACAAAGGAGAACACAACCGGATTCCATATGATACTAGAGTCAGTCAGCAAGAGTCCAGAAGTTCGGGACGAGTATCGCTACCGAAACTTGTTGGGACATTTTCCCATCATTATTTCCGCCGACGCCGATGTGACCTCGTATTTCTTGCCCTTGATCTTCTCTCCATTTACAACAGTTCCTGTTTTGGTTTTCAAGTCCTCGATCGTGAGTGTCGACCGATAATTGAGGCTCTGCGACCGCCCGTCTTCGACCTTGTCGACGGTGATGGTTAAGTGTTTTCGGGAAATCGTGTTGTGAGATACTGCAAGTTGGCCAGCTACGGAGAGAATGTTAGCTGGCTCACGTTTGGATCGTGCTGTTGGGTCGCTCACGCTCTGCTGCGGTCCTGCCGAAGAGGTACGTCTTGTCTGGTCGCAGCCACAACCGTCGGCCTAAATAGAGTGTCAGTGACTGTGGCTGTATACTAGGTTTCTTTTGCTTACCCTCAAAGGTCTCTTCATTTTCTAGCAGCCACATCTCCGAAGTAGTCACGGCGAAGGCCGTTCACGATCGCATGGAGCAGGAATTCGATGACGTGAGGTCAACGTCGCGAGCTTTTGCGGGGCCTAGGCACACGCGTCAAAGGAGCGACGCCAGGTCACGTGGCAAACTGAGCACTCATCACTTCGGCCGCGACCATTAAAACCATGGCAAAGAGTGAATGAAAGACGTTTCCAAGGGTTATCAGTCAAGAGTTTGGGTTGATTTCTCGACTAAGTTGAATTGCTAGGTAGCCAATTGTTTGTTTGGAATCTCTCCTCGCCTCGCTCTGAGCACTAACCAAGCTACACCAATCTCCTGATGTACATCCCAACTTCTATTGCCATCGCAGCATAATCAAAAGAGCGGCTTTGGCTTTAACTTCGGTTTCAATGTCGCTGCTACATATGCCTTCCGAATCCTTGACATGTTTACCCCAATGGGAATCCAACCCAGCACAGCGTCATCGTGCTCCTTGAGTCTTGTCCAAGACAAGATCGGATCCGATGTTTTGAGTGCCATTTCAAGATAGTAGTCGTCGGAGTTGGGAGTAAAGCTCTGTGAATTATTTCGGTATCTCGGTTGCGCCTTAATATTGTTGATCAGGCCCTGGTCGAAAAAGAGCTGTCCTATATGTGTCGCAGTGTTGCTCATAATTGTGCCGTCCTGAAGAACCTTGGGTTTGATGTGAGTCATAACGTGAATATGGGGAGCCCGCCCCTCGTAGTGGCCAGGGAAAATGCTATGAAAGGACACAATGCCATGTTTATCTGTCTTCTGGGCGCCGCGGTTGAAGGTTGTGTAGGCATTGCCTGGGTCGTGGTCGCCAGACCCATTACCATCTGCGACCACGCCAGAATACACACCAGTGGCATTCGTGTCTAAAAAGGTGAGCCACAGGTGTGAACATGTATTTAAGGTGAACATACGCCATATTTCAACATACACACCCTTGACTGGTTTACACGAGTCCGAGTCAATGATCTGGAGGTCGAGAAACAGGTCCTCTCCATGCTGTCTGCTAACCAACTTTTCGCGAACGTGCTCTCCTCTCACGTCTTGGTTTTATGTAAATTTTCGTATATCTACCAAAGTAGAATTTAACTTACAATATGGCCCCTCAGTTAACTCAGGATGCAGGACACATCCGTGCTTCCTAGTTGAGAGCACCTTCAACTGATCGCTGTCCAGGTCGAAGCCCTTATCAACTCTATGGGCCATGTTCTTTTGACCTAATTATCCATGAGCGTCCTTCGGTGTTCCTGATTCAGTTCTTGCTTCAAGGGGTTTACCAATAGTGTTCGTCGTCTTTTTGTGGAGAGTGTTCAGCCGAGCAAGCCGGCGTTCAACAGCGTGGGCAATGAGACCATCACGCTGGAATTTTTCGGCACAATGACTAAGGTCCATCTTATTGTGGCGGGCGTAGACCTCACGTGCATGGAGCTCTTCTCCTAATGACTTGCCCCCATGGCCATCGACTTGTGTCAATAGGAGGCCAGAGGCGATCAAGTAAAGGAAGGCGTGCAAATACTGCATTGTAAGCGATGATGACTTCGTAACTCGGATTCTAGTCAAACAGCAAACGAGGTGAATGAAAAGATGATAATGATTCGGGCTTAGACACCTCTTAAGGAAGATTTATAGACATTCAGCCGCCTGTCAGGTGGAATGGCCTGCAAGGAATGCGATGTATCATGGGATCATTCGCGATTGAGACAACAAGCAATTGTGTCTCTCGGTCCCGTCATACCAGACGGACATATCGCCTGAGCATCTAGAACCTAAGTGCAGTTCATTTATAATTGTCATTCAAAAAATATTCCAGTAGTAGCTAGATCAAGTGATTTGCAGTATGGTACGTAAGCTTGCGATACTCCACTAGATTTGAGCATCGTGTGTGTTCCACTTAATTGTCCTTGTAGTTTGTTGGTGTTCTGTTGTTCATCGACACCTCATCACTATATGTGAACCTCCGCCAGAAGCGGTATTCGAACAAGCCAGAGATGGCGCAATTTAGCAAGCGAAGACATCGGGCCCAGGAATCTCGTAGCTAGTGACGGGAGGCCAATAGATGTTGATCGTAATACCAGGATCAGTCCCCTTAAACTCGTCAGCAGGATTACGCACGCCTCCGTATTATAGATACTCACATCATAAGCACCTGGAAGGCTGACCATGCTGGGCACCTTAGAGCCATCCGAGCCGACAACATTTATCTGAGCACATTCCATGTAGAACTGAGCTCCTGGGTAAGAGCTTGCGCCGTGAAGCGCAACCATCTCGGCACGCAAGAGATAGTTTCCGGGCTCAATACAGTCAGGAATAGTGATCGGGTGCCTTCCCTGAGCCTGGATGACTTTGCTGGTTCCCCAGACGCCGTCGTTCAATCCATCTTCCTGGATCTTGAACCAGCCATCGCCAGCGCCCACAGCTGTGACGGCGTTGTCAACTTTCTTGAGGTATGCCATGGTTGGTCCCAGGTGGCTCGCATCCATGACGTCCTCCGGCCCTGAGTAAAGTGTGTGTCGCCATATAGCGTAGACGGTGGAACCAGCAGTAACTGTGAGGATCTTGTCGGTAGGTGTAGTTGGGTTCGGGTCTCCGTTACAGGCGATCGAGTCAGAGTCAACATCGGTTATGGGGCCGTCGTAGGTTGGGGTTCGGACACCGTAGGAGATCCCGTTGTTGACACCGTCTACTTCAAGTGAAAGGAAGATAGTGTGGGCAATAGTCATACCAGCGGCAGCTAGGAGAAATAAAAGCTTCATTGTGGTGATTTGTCGTGTACGTGAGTTGAGAGGCTATGTTTGAAGATAGTTGCAAGTTATAAGCAGAGTCCAGAGTCAGGTGGGAAAGAGGCCCGTGTTATATCTTTATCGGAGCCAATACTTCAATACTTCCCTTACGGCGATCGGAACTTCATATGGATGCTTGGACCTTGCCCCGGTATGGCCAAGCCACCGCGGAACGATAGAGTCCGTAAACCTGCTTGGGCTTGTTCAAGACTAAATCTTCACCATTGAATCAAAATCCAGGCCCTCCACTCGTATTGCCCTCCTTTACAGTCGGGTTCTTATCCATCTCGGCACAGCCTTCAGAAACTTCGAACAGTCATCCAGTCAAGTGCAGAACAGCTGACAATTTCAATCTCCCATGACTTACCTGACACTCACTCCTCTTCAGGGCATCGATAGTAAAACATCAGTAGCATCTTCTATTCGCATTATATGGTATTAAATTCTTTAAATTACATTAATATAAAAGCGTTACGGTGGGTAGTTTCTCGCCCTAGACCATGTTAACACGGAGTCTCGGGCCGGACGGAGGTCCTCCTCCCGTGTCAACCCCATGGGGTGTTCAATACTGGGACATAAAAAAAGGCTATACACGCAATGCAACGGTAGCATTCTTGGCATTAGGAAGGTTTGTATTTCCTGTCCGATGCTCCAGGCTCTATCGTGATCAATGGTCCAGCCGCGTAGCTCTCTATTGCAAGAAATAGTGGTTGTAGCGGGTTTGAATACAATGGAAAGGCAGTTCAACAGATTTCCTCGAGAATCGGCATGAATCTTCAAATGTGTATATGATGCAGAAGTTTGGGGGTATTAATTGATTTGTGCCGAAGGCTTTTTTGAAGGCAAATTATTACTGTTGCCCTACCTGGCCTGTACATGATATCCTTGCATGTTCTGACTAGAGTGAGAAATGCCAGATCCTTAGAAACGCCGCAGACGCTGAGACGATCCATGAATCCAAGGAATCCACTCCAAGGTGTGAGACAAGGTTGTGATCGTCACCAATAAGCTTGTTTCTCCTGGCATCCGGGCCGTCTTGCCTTCCATGGCCAATGCCGACTGGCTAAAGGGTCATACGACTGCATTCCCATCCCAGCGCGGCCTTGTTCAGCACAATGAGTTGTGTCCATTTCCAGTATCCATTCATCCGGGGTATTGACTCGCATCTTTCAAACTCTTCCCGGCTTGCGACACTCAGCAAACATTCGTTTTCGCCCTGCCATCTTGCTCTTGACGCTGACAACCTCGCTAGTTGCGGTCATGACTCGGTCAATATTCTCGGGGGCTTGGTGCGTTACTCGAGCAATCTCGGCGATTTCACCAATCTTCCATCCCCGCAGTACAACCAGACACATAGCAGCCGCAATATACATGAAGCCTGTGAAAATCTGAGCACCGATGTACTTGCCTGTCCTCGCTACAATTTCTAAAGCAATGGGCTCGCTGAAAGTACAAGGTAGCACGAGGACCAGCCATATTAAATTGAGCGCAGCAGGGACATCGGCCAAACCCACTACTTCGGCAGTGACAGGGGCGATCGTCGCCCAGAAGGTGCCTCCGACAGCACCGCCAACAATGGTAAATACCATCAAGACTCCAAAGACATGGCCGTTAATCCAGAGGGCAAATACAAAAACCGCGGCCATAAATGTGGTCAGACAAGCCATGTTAATGCGACCGGTCCTATCACTGAAGTATCCGATGAAGGGTCGGCCAAAGGCTTGTCCCAGGTTGAAGATAGCACTGACAAGAGCGGCCTTGGAGGAATCGAGCCCAACCGCATTAGCATAGTTTGCCAGGCTAAAGATGAGCACGATGTAGCCCAGCATGCTGAACCACCCATAGCCGAGCAGCAAGAGGTACTCTACACGCTTGAAGAGGGCAATGTCAAATGGTGCTTGACGGGAGCCAATGATCTTGTTACGATCTTTGACAAGAAGGACGCAGATGGTGTTGACCACAAAGACAATAATGCCGAGGATACGAAACGCCCAAGCAACGCCGAGGTTCTTGATCATGGCGCCGCTTGCGAGCGAATAGAGGAGTCCGCCAAGACCGGATCCTGCAGCCGAGATGCCATTGGCCAAGGATCGGCGGGTTGTGAACCACTGGGGAACGATGCCAACACTTGGGACGAAGAGAAATCCCATTCCAAGGCCGAAGAGAATACCCTGGGTGAGAAAAAGGTGCCAGATCTTGTAGGCGAAGCTGGCACATATCAGACTGGCGGTTTCAAGGAAAATGCCGATGAAGAGAGTCGGTTTGGTGCCGAACTCGCGGACGGCGATGGTGGCAACAGGTGATATGAGGAGGGCGCAGCTGACACTGAGAGAACCAATAAAGGCATACTCGAGGGATGTGGCGCCAGGGTAGGTGTTGTTTTTCAGGTAATAAGCAAGGAAAACACCATAACTCGAGTTGAGGCCCCAAGTATGGGCGTTGATGGTTGCGACACTGGCGGTGCAGACCCAACCATAGCCTCCGTTGGGCGGGGGCGGAGGTCCATTGTCTTCGACAGGCGATATCTTGTCATTGTCAGAAGGTGAATCTCGGTTTCCGGTTGGTTGAACGGCGGTTATGGCATCGCCGTCGTTCAGAGTTGACGTGTCCGGGCTGCCGGTGTCGCGCTCCGGGTCCCGATCAGCCAAATCTCGCTTCTCGTCCATTTCACCACGCGATGTCCAATTGAGGTGCGCTGCCACGCTTGGCAGTGTATCGTAGGATGGTCAACAACAATACGGCAGTGGACGAGCAGGACAACTAGTGAGGACCACGTTAGACGCCTTGGTGAATGGAGGTGTAAGAGTGAAAAGCCCGGAAGTGATGGGAATCCCCCCTATGACACAGAAAACCGACATCCAGATTTTTGATCTAAGACCGGCAAGTGACCCCGGTTTGCGGTGGCTAGGTGGGCACTGGTCGGTTCGGGGGATAGCTGGGCCACTTTTCCTCCATTCTCGAGTGGATGGACCATGGTGCCCGACAATCGGGAATGGCGTCGGGGATAGTGCGGCGCGTCGTTAGTTCGGTTTTCTCGGTTGGCGTCGCATCAGCAGACCTCTTGGCCGACATCTCGCAACCGTCAATTGGCCTGTGACGGTTTGTGGCTGGCTTGGACAAGACGGAGAGCGGGAGAGGACATCGTGGCTGGCAAAGAGCAATGACGAGCCCAGCAACGACGGCATCGGGGACGCACTGAAAAGACGATAAAGAGACGTTGAAGAGTCTCACAGTCCACGTGTACGTGGAGACACCCTTGCGCCCCTACGCCCTTCCGCCGCAACCCTTGTCTATGTCTTTGGAGAACCAACCACGTCCTCAAGTTGGATTTGTAAGGTCCATCCATGATGCGGCCCCCGTTCGCGGTCCGGGGATAAAGCGGGGGCTTCATCCGACGGCTCTCGGCCGATCGGGCCAACCACGTTCCGCCGGCCATTCCACCCGACGCCTCCAAAACGCGGAGAGACTAACGAACTGCATGTGCGCAGCCAGACGCCGGATGGGCCAGCATTGCCGAGCTTAGCATTCTGCTGTTCGCTAAGTTACCCCAGGTTATCGCACAGCCATCATGATTGGGCAGAGGACAAAGGAAGTGCTTTGTGGTTGGCCTTCTCGAAGGAGGTGGATCATGCATGACACCTTCGCCTTCATCGGAACTCGGGAGCGTTACAAACAACATCGGAATTAACCAAATTCTACTCTAAAAATTGCACAGAGTGGTCAAATCAAGGATATTTATATGCGCGAGGAAGGGATGGAAGAGGTGTCAAACTGCCAATCCACACACATCAGTTGACTTTGCTGTAAGCTGTACTGTTCCAAGTAACTAGTCCTGGATGGCCTGAACACTCCAAATACCCAGTGAATACATGAATCATATACTGTTCTTCGAACACCTAAGCTTGAGTGTGCTGTTCACCATCACTATAAATTCAACCAAATCCCGCTAAATCTCTACCAACTTTCTCTCTCCATCTCTTCTACTTCTTCCCATCATCCCCTTTCATCGAAAACACTCACTCCTTCTCAGTCAACGCTCGCCCTCATCATGGAGGTCAACTCCTCATGGATGGGCCCTGCCCTTGTCGCCTTTACGGTCCTGGTCGCCTTTCGGTACTCTCGCCTTCTAGGAAACCTCACCGGCGCGGCCTTCTACCGCCCGTTCCCGATTCCTGCGCATCCCGCCATCACCTGCCGGGACTGCACCGTCATCATGCCTATCGTCGATCTCGGTAACCCGCATCTTGAGCAGTGTATCCGCTCTATCTTACGCAATCGTATCCAGGCTCTCTTCCTCGTCACTGTAGGGACACAATATCGAAATCGCCTTCACGATCTCATCAGCGAGCTTCGATTTGAATTCCCCAATACTGTCATTCACGTTGGCGCGTTGCCAAAAGCTAACAAGCGCTCCCAGATTGCCCATGCCATCCCACAAGTGACCACAGGTATTACAATCCTGTCGGATGATTGCGTCTTTTGGCCAAATCGATTCTTAACTGCTGCACTTGCCCCATTCACTGACAGCCATGTTGGCGGCGTGGGCACCAACAAACGCATCCGTCGGGACGCTACAGGCTTCGGTTGGGAATCATTCTGGGGTTTCCTTGAAAGCGTATATTTCGAGGCGCTCAACTACGAGACACGGGCCACCAATGCCATCGACGGTTCTGTCAGTGTCATCGGCGGCCAGACTGCCCTCTACCGTACTAATATTGTCCAGACCCCTGAATTTCTCGACGCATTCCAGAACGAGTACTTCTTCTTTGGTAAGTGTGGACCTATTGCTGCCGGTGATGACAACTTCATCACTCGTTGGCTCTTCCAGCACGATTGGCGCATTGGAATCCAGTCAACTGGCAACGCATGCGTTGAAATCCCTACCAGCACAGCATCCCAGTTCATCAGCCATTGCGATCGCCGGTCCCGAAACTCCTGGCGTTCCGACGTCACGATGCTCTTCTGTACCCCAAAGTTGTGGAAACACTACTCGTGGGGTACCTACGCCATCCACCTGTCAAATTTGTTCAACTTTCCACTTTTCTATGACGCCGCTTTGATCATATCCTTTGCTTTCACTGGATATGGAACTGAGATGCCATGGCTGTTTGCAGTCCTGGTTACAGGAATATTTCTGACCAAACTGGCAAAAGCAGTCCCGGTTTTGTTGCAAAGCCCCATGGATGTAGTCTTTATTCCTGGGCTTATCATATTCGATTATCTGCTCACCTTCTTGAAACTCAAGACTCTCTTTACCTCCTGCAACAAACACTGGGGTGGGCGTCGAGTGGCTGACCTCGAGGACGGTCCTCGGGACGAGATCGGGTGGATCTGGGGCGATGGCCACGGGATGTGGGTTCTACTGTCTTAGGTCCTTTTTGGGCGCCTAGGGCTTTCGATGATGGTATGTACTGGCCCACATAAACTTCTGTTATTGTCGGATAACTTGGGTTCAGACTGTGCGAGGAATCATGTGGACTACGCATGGATGGCAGGATGCCTTGTTGGAGATAGTTGATTAACCCCGCGTGACAAGAGCTCATTGTGATACTCATCGTAACCGTATATTTAAAATGGTCTATTATTGATCGAAACTAATGACGATATCCCATAGATCAAGTGGCAACACTTGCGACTTGTGGAATTTTGCTGATATTGTCTAGGGTAGAGGCCAACTCGGAGGCTGCTAGCGGCCATGCATATTTCATATTCTATATATGGATCAAAAACATGATAAAGGGCTGATTAAGGCTCAAAACATGTATGACACACTGAGTCGAGATTACTTTAAAAAAAAAGCCGACGGGTGTGTTGAGTGGGTATATGATCACCGAATCATAGAGCAAAGGGGTAATCCAGAGTCAGGGGCTGAGTCACGTAACTTGATTTCTCGGCTGCATGAGCGGAAAACATCATCTTCTGGTGTTAAAATCGTGATAAAGCATGCAATAATATCTTTGGACAATGCTGAAATAGCTCTACTTTAAATGCCGGCTTCAAATGATCGAGTGACAGTGCAGTTGTGTTGCACCTCAAACGTGTTCAGGGGCATCCACCAAAAGTTGCCGGTTCGAAGGCTATGTCGTTGAAATCTAGTAGTGGATCCAGGTTCCCGAAATGCCGGACAAAAAAGGGTCTCAGATAAGGTCTGGATGGATTCTGGGGTGACCCCGTGGGGATAGTTGCGCCGGCTTCATCTGTGCTCCAGGCCTCCACATCGTCCTTGTGGGTATGGGGTAATATCTAAGCCTTGTAATGGAGAGATCTATGTAGCCCATGATCTAGATAAGATGACGAGGGGTTCGATGGGCTGAATCTGGGCCAAATGGGTCTGGGTGTCACTGACGCGAGAGTAATGATGTGTTATTTGGATGCAACCATCGCGATTGACGAGCTTGTCGGTTCGACTTTTGGGAAGGGCTTCAAATAAAGCGGTCTACATGAGCACATGATGAGATACGGACAAAGCACTTCAATTTAATGCTTTAGAGTCCCCCAACAGCCTCGTGTTGGGAACTGAGCGAGAGAGTCAAGTTGAACATCCTCCTGCCTTCCAGCTTAGACAGGATCGCCTCCCCCTCGCCCAGGGGCTGATCGTCATAATCAAGAGAATTTTACGATAGAATCGGCGGCCTTTTCTCTTTTACGCCATCAATATTATTCTTTGGGTTGGATAAAGCCCAGACACGCCCTGAGATCACTTTGGCGATGGCCTCAGGGAGAAAAGAAAAGGGGTCAAGACTCGAACAGAGGCGACCGGCAATCTGCGGCTCTTCATGGGACAAAAGTCAAGCGGAGAGGGTTATTCTACTTCGGCGATGGCGAATTTCAGCATTCAAGTGAGGGAATTTGCCGACCACGATTTCGTGATGTCTCGGGATCCAAGGTGGACAGCATCGACCTCCCGAGTCCGAGATTCTACAAAGACCCAGACTCTACGCAAGAGTCAGTCGATTTACGGTGCGGAACCGCAGCATGCATGCTGTCCTCAGTCGCTGGCAGCTCGTCGTTCGATGTGTTGCGGAAGACATGATGATCGTGGCCGTTTAAGGGGGCCGGCCATTGCAGAGGATGCACCCGCCGCCACTGCCGTGTTTTCCGACGAGGTGTTCCCTGCGAGTTGCACACCCATTCAAATCACCAATACATTGGTACCGGTTGAGTGATCAAGCTTAAGAGTAAGGACGGGAAAAGCCAATGCATGCAATGGACAACGATACTTGAAATGAATAAGGGGAGTGTTCATCCTGCAGCAGGCGGTGAACGGTAGGGTGCTACTCAAAGTTGACCTCGTCCACCATGAAGGACACTTGTACGGCATAGTCGGTTGTGCCCTTCTCAGGCAGACATTACCATAACCGAGGTTGAGAATATATGGAGTCGGTTGATGTGAGAACTGACCCACGATGTTCCACGGCCGAACAGATTACATCCTGTCCCGTCTCACCCCAACCCACGCACGTTCACAAAACACAACCTAGCACTCGGTTCAATGGAAGTTGCCCGAATAGGCGAATGAGGCAAGTCGTCCTTGCTTGCTTGAACACCCTGGCTACCGAGAGAAAACGCAACAGTGACGATGAGTATTCATGGACCGAGGATAGCATGGTCGCATCATCCACTGGCGAATTCTCGGCCGAGGAGCGGTCGGCGAGCGACATAAGCTAAAATTTTGCTAGCGACTTGGATTGGGCCTTGAATTCACAGAGGTTAAGGCGGCAGTAGCGAGACAACGAGAGAGCGAAGAGGCGCCGTTATTTCAGATGATTTCTCATCTCGGGCTTTATGGACATTTGATGCCCAGCTTCTATTAGAGCTGGGTGTGATGGACCCTCACTGATAAATCACTTAAGCGTCCTGAGATTGAAGCACAGCTAAGAACTTTGATGGCCAGGCGAAGCAGCCTGTGTGTGGTTTTGGTACCTACCGCTCGATGGTTTGGTGATTCTTCATGGCAGGCCGATTAGGCTCCGGGATTTGAAGTCCGGGTGTCTCCAACAGGGCTCCAGCAGGGGCGCGTCGGTCCGGCGGTGGTGGCTCCCATGGGTTGGGAGGCTAACGGCAATGTGCGTGGTATTGGCAGATCGCAACCCTGGCCCTTGACCCTTGGCACTTGGCACTTGGCACACTTTGCCTCGCGGCTCTTCGAGCCTTGGCTGGCATAGGGCGTATGTGCCTGCGCTTGTGCTTGGGTGTGTGGCGAGTGAAATTGTAAACATCTCTGGAAACCAGAGAGAGCTATGCTTCTTGTTAGAGTCTACGGAATCAGCAGTCGACGAGCTGGTAATGGTCACTTGTACAGATGGACGCTCTGCCCTGGTTTTCATTGTCTGGAACACACCCTGACGCGTGAGCTAATAATGGCAGCAGCCGCAATCGAAATGGCAATGCGGTGACGGAGTTCCCTCGGGGAGTGTGACACGGCGATTCCGCAGGCGGAACGCGCTGAGACAATGACCGCGGAGCTGAGCTCATACGATAGTGGAGCTCGATGGGTCCCTCACCCGTCACCACGCGTGGGCTCCTAGCGCTGCCGACAGCGTCGATTCGCACGATCTCTGGAAGAGCGAATGTGGTGAGAGGGAAGCTAGCGCTGACCTGGATAATTTTCCCGTCCGAGACGCAATATGGGCCGCGACAGGGGTTGATTTGATGGACCTTGCACAAGCAGAGGAATGGGTTTGGAGGTCGTATTCTGGCCGGAGGCGTTAGAAAGCCACGAAGAGAGAGGACTGAAGCGGAAATACGGATAACTGAGGGAGAGGAAAGCGAAGGCGTGTTAGGGCACGGGTGCAAACAAGGTTGTTGGGGTGCGTTGTTGGCTGCAGAAGGAGCAAAAAGGAAGCAGGCCGAGATAGAGTCAGAGGCCAGGCAGGAGCGATTGGGGGTGGCGGCGCCCTGTGTTCCTGCACCTGCCTGCACCTGAACTCGGGCTGGCGCTTGCCCTGCACTCGACCTGCACCCGACCTGCACTAGCTGTGTGCCAGCTCCGGGTGAGAAACAGGAAACAAGCTCCTGGGAGGCTCCTTGCACCTGTTGTTTCTGGAATACGCTCAGCCCCTTAGTACATACCCAGACGGGGCGCCTGCATCGAGTGGCGTGGCCCGAGTCGCGAGTTCGTCCCATTCCCGCCGCCTGGAAAAAGAGCCGCAGCTGCGGCGAACGCCATTGCGGCCCGCCAACCTGGCTGGACACAACGCCTCACTCAACGTCGGTGTCACTACTGGGAATCCGGTCCGACCTGGGCGCTACTACGTAATGATTCCACCTCGTGGCCGTCTCTTTGCTACGTAGTATTGCCTCCCCCCAACACCCGACATCGGGGCTTGGTTTGGGAGAAAGCAGATTGTCCATCGAGCCCAACGACGGAGGCGTGGAAAATTAGAGGGACTGCCTGACAGGGCCCTGCAAGCCGCCATCGCCAAGATGTTGTGCCGTACCACCCTAGCAATGCGGCTCCGTTTGAGAGGGTCCCAGCCGCCAGGTCCCATGTCCGAGTGCTCGAACAGCCGGAGACCGACCGTTTACCGAGGATAACTTTCAGGCCGCCTCTGCCTCTTGTATCCAGCTATTCAGGATTCCAGCTGGCAGGGGGGCCCGGGAAACCCTCTCGCAACAGGGCAGTGGAAGACACGGAGGGCGCACGTTGTTCGATTTCACACTTCGACGGGCTACGTTCCAGCCGACGGGCAGCATTGCCACTGCCTGGCAACGGCTTACACGAGGTTTGGGAGGCAATGGGAACAGGAAACCCAGGCATTCCCTTGCTTGTCTGATCAGGCCACCATGCGCAAAACATGCACTGCGCGGATGTGTGTGTGTGAGCCCGGCGCCACCCATGCAATCCTTTTGGTTGCCACATGGTTTCTTGTGCAAGGCCGTTGCGGCCCCGACGGCAATCTCTCACGGGCGACGGTTAATGCCGTGTGCTCTGAGCTGATGAGGGAGACGCGCATGAGCTGCGAGGCGACTGCACTCTGTTATTGCCGCAGCCCTCCCTCTTTCTTGCATGCTCTCTGTGGCTATCTGCTCACCGCACCGGAGAGTTTTCATGAGCGAGAGAGGGTGGCGTGAACCCCGCTGCGGAAAGCTGGACAAGGGGGACATCTCCAATTTTCGTGAGGAGAGGAGGGTTTTGCCAAGACAACTGAGCCCTTCTCCAATTTTCGCCTGGCGATTTGGAGAAGCGGACGTCATTTATTCAACGTCGTCCAAGTCGAAAAGACATCGCGGCGAGGCTGTGGGCCGATTTGTTCTAGAATACCGCTATTTAGATTAGTTGGAACTCCCCTTCGATTTCTCAGGGACCAGCAATATACAGAGCGGAACCGATGGGAAAAGCAACACGGATATGTCGGCGCGGTGCAAAACGACCTGCGGGCTAATCTCCAACAACCGCGCGAGCAACAGGTCCCTCCCCCAGGGACCCCCACTTTTTGGGATTGACAGGTCGAACAAAGAGGCCAACAGGTGTACATCTGTACGGAGTACAATGCCTCAGATGTAGGTAATCATCATCAGCATGTTCATCTAGATTGTGAGACAAAGAACGCGTCCCTGGATATTCGGTTAACTCTAGTCCCCGGATTTTAATGATGGGCTGCAGCATCTTCAATACCACAACCCACCACAAGTCTCGACGCTCTCGACGTTCTTAACGCTCTCGACACCAGCGACTCTCTTCTTTCTCTTCTCTCTCTCCTTTCGGTACCTAGCCGATCTCCGTCGACATGATCCCTGTATGCGGCGCAAAAATCCCGAAACGGTATACCCGGCCAATCAGGTCCGAGCCCACTGTCAATCAACGTCACATCCGGTGTGAGGCGCTGGAGTGACGCCCCTGTGTCCCTCTTTTGCTGCGCTGCGCAGCCATTTTCTCTCCTCGGCCCCCCACTTTGAATCTCCACTGCAGAACCCACTTGCCCACCTCAGCGGAGACTGCTGTCTAAGTGACGTCTGCGAGTTAGGCCTTGAGCGTTGAGCGGCCTGCGAGAATGAGCCCACGGATGGCGAGAGATGCAAAAATTGCGAATTGCCGGTCATTCTGTTCCGTGTGTCAACAGAGGATGGCTCAAAAGGGAAACTGATGATGAAAGGCTCCATGCTACACAAGGTCATCCCAGGGCAGACAGCTTGCCTTTGGTCCGGCGCAGGCAAATAAAAATGGGGATGTTTTATTTCAGTATTACCGAGGATCTGTCATGGCTGCTATCTCGTCATCTTCCTCTTTTCATCTCATTGTACCCTCTTCCCTCGGTTCCCTCTTATTTCCTCCTCTTCCCATGTCCCTCGCTGCCCCCAAATCTGTCGCCTACAAAAAGTTCCAGCCACCTGCGTTCCCCTCTCCGCCAACCCCTGTTGGTCGGGCCCTGGACGGCTATTTCGATTTTTGGGGTAATTGGCCGTTCCCCTCGTTGCGCCTGAGCTCTGCTCCTTTTCATCCCTTCTCCTCTTCTTGCTCAACTTTGTTCTGTGTTCATTGTTTCATACTGTTTACGCAGCTGGTATGAGCTGGGTCGCTGGTATCAAGTCATATCTGTGCCACGGAATGGCTGCCTTGGAGACAGCGCGAAGGAATGGTTCCTGCAATGTCGCCGTGGACGTAGAATTGGAGACGGCCTGCCTAAGCATCAACCATGAATTTGAAGCTTGGCTTTCCCCATCCGATTGGCTCGGATTTGCAACGTAATTTTGGACCTGGACCTGCCGCTATGACGAGGCGATGCTTTGAAACCACGACCTTAGAAAACCTCCGTAATACTTGATCGCAATTCTCTGCTTACACACAAATCCGCACGTCTTGTCGCTGATCAACCACAAAACACGACACAGGCCTCGGGGAACTGCTCCTCCCCAGTCCAAAACAGGGCAAAGGCCACCGAGTGGTCTCCATCACTTCTCCATAGTCCCAGAATCCGGCCGCTTTGTTGGGCCCCGCGTCCACGTACACTCAGACCGACGCCTCCATCCGCGTGCGCCGTCTCGTCGTCGCTTGGCCTGTTCCCTCCTTGTTGTCTCCGCCTCGCTTTATCGCCTCTCGCCCTCTTGCTCACTAAACCCAGCATCATGACCAGGATGCAGAGCCTTGCGCATCTCCCTCCCCGCGTCCAGGTGCCTGTCCTCGGGTCACAGATGCACCCCATCCTACCAGACACTGCCCATTCATCAGCAACCCCGACCTGTTCTCCTCTTCTCCGCGTCTCGAGCTTACTCCTCTTGTCGTTCACGCCTCTCTCCCCCGCTTGACACACCCCTAAACACTTACCGACCTCATATCCCGAACAGCTGGCTGGTCTTGTCCGTCAGGAATCCGAGCTTCCATTGCCTCCGCCCTGTTCTACTCCCTTGTCCTCTTGCCTCCTCTGATACGTACGCCCCTCCAGAGAGGGTACCGAGGTTTGCCCCAACGGCGACTCGGTGTCAAAGTCATCCCGCGGATCCACGAGTTTGACCGTCGTTAGCCATCAGCCATAGCCATGAGCCAAGAAAGGGCATGTACCGTCCCCAACACAAGCCGTCACCTCAAATTGGCGCTCGGAGTTCCTGGACAAGACGGATAAGGCCGCAACGGCGGTGCCTTAGCGGTCGTGTTAGTGGTACCTGACCCATCATTATCCGCTCCTCGCGGCTTTCTTGATGTCTGGGCTTCGTTTCTTCTCACCATTCTCCGTCCATAGACGTCTGCTACCCCGAATTTCGATGCTAATTCTTACAATTCCTGCCGAAACGACGAGTTCTGCTCATCTCCAGGCCCGTTTCCTTCCGCCTCTCCATTTCTCCCAAAATCTCTGTTGTACTTCTCCCGTTTATTCCGCTTCATCCATCCCTCCCTCCCATCTCCATGCGTCCGTGTCGTCGAGGTAGCCGTCTGACCCGTTCTCTCCCCTCATCTCGTGCCATCTCCATGCAATACCCCATGATTATCATGGTCCATGATCCTACCATGGCCAATTCACCATGCTAACCGCCGTTTCGTGCCGTGCGCATCCATCCCAACATCCATAAACACCCTTGGCATCCATTCATCCAGACCCAGCCCTGCACCAAAGACCCCAGAACAAGATATCCCAACCCCTGTTCCCTCATCTTTCTCCACCTCCTCCGCTCTCCTCCGTTCTACTTCTCCCCACTTCGTCTCCTCCACTGACCATCCCCTCTCCACTATTGTCACCTCGCCTCCACTCCTCCTACTCTCTTCTCCTAGAGACACTAACGACAGCCACCACGTTCCCCTTGCTCGGTCTGGTCCCCTCTCTCTGGGCTCCCCTCCCCAGACTGCATACGACAAATCTCACCAAATCTTTGTCTCAAAGGGTCCGTCCGCAGCTTGGGACTGGTCTTTAAAACCCTATCTCCCTCCCCACCCTTTCCCCAGACTTCTTCTCCGCGTCACTATCCTGTTTCTTGCTCTTCAAGTTTGCTCTCTTCCTCCCCTTGCGAGCTAGTCTCCCCACCACGTATACGTACCGTACCCCTGGTCGGTCCCTCCACTGTCACCCCATCAGGTCCCAAACTCAAACTCCAACCTATATATATACATCCCATATTCCGCCAACCTCCGTCGACCTTCTTCCACCATTGGATACCATATACCTCCTACAACACATTCAAAATGGCCGACCGCATTCACCACGACTCTCACCACGACTCTCACAACGACTCGGACAAGACGCTCGACCGCCACAGCAATGACGCTCTCCAACATCATCACCATCACCACGACTACCCTCAGATGAACCCAGAATGGGCTCCAGCCGCGGGCGGCTCCCTCCATCCAGGGATGTGGAAGCCCTATGAGCACCGCAAATTCGCCAACCCAGCACCCCTAGGCCTGAGTGCCTTCGCCCTCACCACTTTCGTCCTGTCCTGCTGCAACATGCACGTCCGTGGCGAGTCTGCTCCCAATATCGCCGTGCCCTTGGCTTTCGCCTATGGCGGCGTCGTCCAGCTGCTTGCCGGCATGTGGTATGTTGTATCTTCGCTTTTTCTCGACGAGCCTCTTCGACTAATGCGCTTCCCAGGGAGATGGCTGTCGGTAACACCTTCGGTGCTACTGCTTTATCCTCGTATGGTGGCTTCTGGATCTCCTACGGCCTCCTTCTTACACCCACTTGGAACGTTCTTGGGACAGATGGCCCCTACGAAGGCGATACTGGCTCCGTGATGGGATTCTTCCTCACCGGCTGGTTCATCTTCACCACCATCTTGCTGATCTGCACCCTGAGGTCTACCGTCGCCTTCTTTCTCCTCTTCTTCACCCTTGACATCTGCTTCCTCCTACTCGCCTGCGAGAATTACGCGCACGACCTAGGCAACGAAGATGCCAGACTTGCGCTCCAGAAAGCAGCTGGTCTGTTTGGGTTCCTAGCGGCCTTCATGGCCTGGTACAATGCACTGGCCGGCATTCAAGACAGCAGGTTCGTCACCCCCTTTAGCCCCCCGCCGCAGTGCCGGGCCGAAAAGAAAAATCCACATGGAACCCACTTGTTAACATGTTATCTCGTAGCAACTCCTTCTTCCAGGTCCCTGTCTTTCACTTTCCCTGGTCCGACAAGGGCCTAGAGCAGCGAAAGCAGAAGAGCGAGCGTGCCCTGGCATAAATCGCGTGACGGAAATATTTTGTCGCGTGACGCAACGTCGTCTCTTATCACGGCTTATGACTCGAAATCAACAATAGATAAGATCGGACTGCCCCGAATATGGACTGCCCGACTATGGACTGGTGGAGGTATTTTGGAATGGGGCCTGGATGCTTTTCTCCTTCACCGGCCTGCATCGCTTGATGCGTTTCTCTCTCTCTATAAATCCGGTGCCGCTGCCATTGCGGGCGCGGCTGGTATATTGGCGGCGATAATGTTTTTTTAATCGGCTGGGGATTGTACCTACGTTTCTGCGCAAAGTTAAAAAAGAGATGACTGCTAGAAACCGGACGCTTTCATTGACCGAATCTCACGTTGCGTGGTACGAGAACGAGAGCCAAGTATTTCGCCGAGAAAGGGTAATATCGCCCGTCCCCGTCGGCTGCGGGTACTGGATGCGACACGCCCCGAACACGTTGTCTGCAAGGGAAGGATTGGAAGACCGAATGGAAGGAAACCAGGAAACCAGGAAACAGGTTGGGAACGGCTCCACCCGCCATCGGAGTGCGCGAAGGTCTCGATTAAGCTGCTGCGGCCCAAACCGATCGATACCCCCCCGCCGGTTCGTTTATATCTGCCGGGGGACAGCGCCATGCAGACGAGTCGCCCTGCTCCACCGAGCCATCGGGCAACGACCGATATCGCAGGGTCCGTGACCACGTCGCTACTTGGCAGCGGACTCGGGCCAGACGCCAGACGCCAAACACAGGGGGGGCTTGGGACGCAAGGGTTGGCTGCGCGCGTTATTTTCGCTTCACGAGGTCATCTCCGCGGCGTTGGTCGGAGATCGAGAGGGCATTGATGCTTCTTCCATAGCGTACGTCCGAGATGAGGCTCCGACCATCAGCCGCAGGTGCCGGGGGCCCCAAGTGGGGCCGGGATCTGGCGTCATATCGGGATCGTCCCACAGCCCGGCGCCCACCCCTCCACAACGGGCCGGGGGGGTCCGGCACTCTGCGGAGCGCCTCCCACCACCCAACCCGTATCTCAAGACGATTCTTTTTCACAGATTGATATCAAGCCATCTCTCCATCCTCGTTGTGCCGTTTTTCTTCCTCGCTGCTCTCCATATGTGCGCTCGCGACGAGGACACCGTGTCTGTCCGAAGCTTGGGCTCAATGCGTCATCGTCGCATCGTACGATGCGGTCCCAGCTTGCCCACTTTACACAGTAATCGCCTGATGCCACGCCCACGAGTCCGCCCACGCTTCTGGCCGTCTCTCGATTCTCGCCCTGGTTGTACCACCCGGTTGCACCATAACCAGGCCATGCATCCCGTCAGAGGCCAAGCCAAACTGAGCTGAGTTGTCTGCAGGCTGCGTTGATGACGACCACCACAACATCCGTATAAACCGCCGATACCGCCCGGCTGTCCTTGTTCCGATCTCCGATCCTCCCCCTCATTTCATCAATGCCTCGGATCCTTCGCTGTGTCATGAGCAGACCACGGATCCTGTTTCTTACTTGCATCGGCATCGCAGTAGCTCTGACTGCTATGCTCTACGGCAACTTCTTTCGCCCTTCACTCACCTCCACCCTCTCCAAAACCATGTCTACGTCCGCAGCAGCCCGCCGGCCCGTCATCGTCGTCGGCTCTGGCCTCGCCGGCCTCTCCGCCTCGTACGAGGCGCTCGCACGCGGCGCTCCCTCAGTTCATCTGCTCGACCGCGCGCCCAAGCCCGGCGGCAACAGCGTCAAGGCGTCGTCCGGCATCAATGGCGCGGGAACGCGGTTCCAAATTGCCCAGGGTATCGCCCAAGATACTCTCTTCTACAGCGACACGGTGCGCTCTGCAGGCGCCCGCTTTACCCATGCCAACCCACCCGTCGACCGCGAGGCCCTCGTGTCCAAACTGACGGCCGAGTCTGCCGAAGCGGTCAACTGGCTCGTCGATGAGATCGGCGTGGACCTGAGCGTCGTGGCTCCTCTAGGCGGCCACAGTGTTGCCCGCACACATCGCGGTGGCGGCAAGATGACCCCAGGCGCAGCCATTGTCTTTGGCCTGCTCGGCAAGCTCAAGGAGAACGACAAGTTCACCCTCACCAACTTAGCCGAGGTCAAGGCCCTATTGACAGAGGACGACTCTGTCAAGGGCGTCGAGTACGTTCTTGACGGTGAGACACAGAAGCTCGAAGGAACCGTCATGTTCGCCAGTGGTGGCTTCGCCGGCGATGCTACCGGCCTACTCGCAAAGTACCGCCCAGATCTTAAGGGCATCCCATCAACCAACGAGGAACGACCCGGATCGCACAAGATCCTCACCGACGTGGGCGCCGAGCTCCTCGACATGGATAGCGTGCAGATCCACCCTACCGGCTTCGTGGACCCTGCAGGCCCCAACACAATGCTCAAGTTCCTCGCGGCTGAGATGCTGCGTGGAGAGGGCGGCATCTTGCTCTCGTCCACTGGCGAGCGCTTCGTCAACGAGATGGAGACCCGCGAGCACGTCAGCGCCGCAGTCATGAAGCTGCCGCAGAGCACCGACGGCGACGGCATCATCAAGCAGTGGGACGTAACTCTGCTGCTAGACCCGGGCGCAAGCGAGGCGTCTGCCAATCACATCGGCTTCTACGAGTGGAAGGGCCTGCTCAAGAAAGTCAAGGTCCGCGACCTCGAGCCCGCTGCCATCGCCGCCGTCGACAAGTATGCCAAGGCCGTCGCCGAGGGAGCCGCGGACGAGTTCGGTCGCGGCACATACGGCCGATGGACGCTGCAGGCCGGCGAGGAGAACCGCGATGAAGATATCTACATTGGCCGTGTGACACCCATTGTCCACTTCACCATGGGAGGTGTGGCCTTTGACGACCACGGTCACGTATTGCGTCAACGCGACGGAAAGCTGGTGCCCATCCCCGGGCTGCTGGCTGCTGGTGAGATCACTGGCGGTATTCACGGTGACAACCGGTTGGGAGGATCCTCGTTGCTGGAATGTGTTGTTTTTGGCCGGACTGCTGGTGCCGAAGCTGCTTCTTCCTCCTAAGCATCGCCTTGGAAACCACCTGTGTACTATACTCACATAGTGTGAGGTGCGACTCTGATGAGGATTTATACCTTGTTCC
Organism: Cylindrodendrum hubeiense; assembly: GCA_014621425.1. NCBI lineage: Eukaryota > Fungi > Ascomycota > Sordariomycetes > Hypocreales > Nectriaceae > Cylindrodendrum > Cylindrodendrum hubeiense. The sequence goes on from JAANBB010000147.1 coordinate 23,674, forward strand.
AGAATAAATAAATCGTTGCATTAATTGCATTGAATACAAGTTCATCAGCTTCATTACTCGATTGCTCACTACTGAATCTAACTTCATGCTCCTCCTCAGATAATTACCAATTAACTAGAGAGGAGGTTCCAAAAAGGTCCAAAAAGAGGTCCCTAACTCTAAGATCCATCGCCACCATAACAATCAATCATTAACCCATGGTTATCACATATTTGTTTTGTAATCATCATTTCCCAACATACTCAATTCTCCCCCTCTTAATCCTTAACTGGGTCGTCACTTCGTCCCCTGAGAGTTTTGGCATCAATAAGCCTGTCGTCACCAACAAAAGAAGTCCCGCGCCGCTTGCTCTGCCTCATTTCTCGGATTCCAATCTTGTACTTGGCTTCTCCAAGTCTGGTCGAAAGGGCTTCTTGAAATGGTCGTCTGAGAACAGCCCCAGAGTCCTTCAAATTGACTTTGGAGTCTCTTTGCATTAAGCCGTACTCTGGCGGGGATGGTGGTTGAGAGGTTGCGTCAAGACGATTATACACCATCACTGCCCAACTTCCGCCGCAGACGGTCTCAGATCCACCTTGACACGGAGTGCCGCAATAGTTCTCAGGGAGTCTGACAGCATCGCTCCGGATCGCTGTTCCACACCAACACTCTTGGCCATCCTCTGTGCCCGCAATCGAATACCCCCTTGAGCTGCAATGCTGAATGCACAAGTCATTTGACATGGCCCCTCTCAAATAATCTGCCGGCCGCGCACCAAGCAAGGTTCGCGAAATTGAATCTTGGAAACAACCCAAATTTCTCCAGCCCGAGGCAATTGGTTCTCTGTTGTTTTGTATTTCGCCATTTTCGGGGTTGGGGACTGGCATAATAACGGGAGAAGGGTTGTTATTGGTAACCGAGTCATCACCAGGGATGGCAGCACTTCCAGGAGCAACACCTGTTCCAAGATTTGGCACGGGAGGTGGAACCGCCAGCTGGGTGGGAACCGGTGTCCCTTCAGGAACCGGCAGGGGGGTTGGAGCATGATGAATGATGTCAATCGGTACTTTTCCGGGAATTGGGTTATTCACTGGAGTTCCTGGTTTCTCGGGTGCGTTCCCATTACTCAGAGGTAGGCCTACGTTGGGAGCTAGGCCTGAGTCGGCCACTGGGCCTGAACCAAAACCGAATCCATCATTCGGAACTGACTGGCTGTTTGCGATCGGAACCATGCTAGGAACCTGGGCTTGGCCAGGAGTTGGTGGGTTACCAAAAGGAGGAGAATTCGTGTCGAGAACTCCATTACTGACTGAAGGTAGGCCATTTTCGACCCAAGGACCACTAAGAGGAACTGGTCTGGCGTTGGCCCCATGGCTTCCGTCAATTCCTCCATCGGGGCGCGGTTCTAGCGTCATGGCTGCGGGCTCAGGTGTAAGAACCAGTTCACAGAACCATCCTGATGCACAGTGATAACATGGCCATCCCAACCCACAAGGTACTGGCTGTGCTGGTGTTTCCTTTGGAGGACAGAACCAACCGTCTAAGCATTCCGCACACTGGAATCCTCTTTCAGCACAAGGCCCTAGACCTGGCTTTTCGACTTGGTTGTCATTTTCCGTTTGGAAACAAGAGTTGCAAGTCGGGCATGCAGTACAAGGCAAAGGATCGACGGCAGGGCATCCCAGTACCAGTGGCGCTTGATTTTGATCAGCAAGTTGATTAGGCGTGGTAGGAGTTCCACGAGCTGGTTTCCCTGCGTCAATCCATTTGTTAGTCATGTGAGAGAGTTCTGAGAAGGTAAACAATCATGTACCTTCAGCCTCGCTATTCCAACCATTCCACGATCCAGAGTCGCTCCATTGTGGCGGCTTCAGAGCTGCCTCGCCCCCTGAGGATCCATCGCTTTTACTCTGTCCAGACACCTCCCCCGTTACAGGGTTGGTCGACTCCTCTGAGCGGACATTTCCAAAGCCTTGAATCTTTAAAAATGGAGATCCAGGGGCCTGAAATTGATTAGGCGCAGTGGCTTCTGATTCTGGGAGGTTCCCAGGTATGTGGTCACTTGAACCGGGAACCGAGTTCTCTTGAACAGCACTTAGTGTAGTATCAATTTTAGTTGAAGCAGGACTTTCTCTTCCAATCGAGCATGGTGCAATGACTTCTCGGAGCACACCGGCGACAATCTGCTTGACGGCGCAGAGTTGTTCATTGAGTGTGTTGGCTGCGTCCACCGTGGAACCAAGCAGCTGATTGCTGATGCCACTGTCTTCATCAGCCGCGGGACTCGAGCTTCTGGGGCGAGCAGGAAGGTTGGGGGAAAGGCACGCTTCAACTGTTTCGCAAAGAGGGTCTGAAACTGGGGGAACGATCGAAGGCAGGATGTCAGCGGCGTTCGAGGGAACTGGCCCAGCCATTTGAAGAATCGAAGACGCAATTGGCCTTGGAAACCCGACATCAACGCCGAAAGGCTGCCTGGAGATGTCACCAACTCGGGCTGGGTCAAAAATGCCACCAGTCTCTTGACCAGCAGCTGCAGTACCATCGCCAACCAAAATGCTCGAGAGAATCGGGGTCGGATTCGAATTCAATGGTACGCTTGAAGCATCTGCTCCAAACTTTCCGACTGTAGTCGCATAGATGTCTCTATTGAAGGTGGATGGGAAGAGGGTACTGGGTCCAAGATCCAGAGATTGCAGAGTCATGGGCGCCATATCAGTTCCTTCAACGTTTCCAGCAACAACTCCAACTCCTGTCTTTCCTTGCTGCTGAGTGACAATCGTATTCGCAATGGTACTCTCAGCAGCGGGGGAAACCGAAATCGACATGGCTCCTTGATGTGAATTATCGAGGGCATTGTTCGAGATTCTTTGTCCCTCATTTGAACTAACAGGGACAGCGGAGACTGCCGTGTTCGCAAGTGAAGAAGCTTCTATTATTCCGGAGAGTTCTGCAACATTCACCTCCAGATCGCCCGCGAGGCTCGCAGAGAGTACCGGTTGTTGTGTTGCAACACTCGACTCAAGGGATTGAACGTTGTCAGTGGGGATCAGGTTTTGAACATTACTTGCGGCAGATATCATAGGAATCCCTTGCTGTAGCTTGTAAATGGACGCGTTCCTCGTGAGCTGTTTGGTAGATCTTCGACTTACATTTTCGGCTCCTCCGCCCAAGAGGCTACCAAGTTGAAACTGCCTCTTGAAAAGTAGTTGATCTTTCGTACCGGAATCGACATCGGAAAAAAAACTTGACCATGCCGATAATGAAAAAGGCGCACAAAGCAACTGTTGTGAAGCCAATAACCTGGGGTCGCCAGGTTGTAGTCCACGGGGGAGTAGGGTCTGGGTTAGGCGAGTGTACGGACGATGAGTGTACGGACGGCGAGCGTAGGGACGGCGTGTTTGGAACTAATGTGTCTGGGTTTGAATGTGTAGACGGCGTGTCAGGAACTAATGTGTCTTGACTGGGTGGATTTAGGGACAACATGCTGGAGATGTCTCAACAACACGAGTAAAGAAAGGTAGTATGCGTTCCAAGACGACGAGCCAAAATGGGGTTCCAAAAAGAAAAACGGTGGATTCCTGGTTTGTGAGAGAGGGAGTGAATGGTGAGGGAGGAAAATGAAACCAGTGGGGGAGGGGAGATCTGGTAGGCATTGAGGATGGCTCATTACTCTTTCCATTGGAGTATAATGATCCATAGTTGCCTCCGTTGTCGTCTCCATCGGTACTCGATCAAGAAAGAACCTCTTCCAGGTGGTCGCCACTGCCATCCGGAACAGACCGTGCAGGAGTCTTCGAGCGCTCCAAGTATCAGACGCTGAGCGCGATTGATCGGATTCACAAGCTCTCAAGACTCCCATGTCAATGAGTATCAGGGATATACCCGTCGAGATGTGGGATTCACAAGCGACTTCAGCGTGTGTGCACGGCGTAGCAATCGCCCGAGACGGATGCCCCGAGAGCATACAGACAAGCAGGCTTCAGCGAAACAACCGCGGACAGAACGGCGGCGGCGTAGTATTGGGCCGTGGATGGTCTCATAGTGTTGTGACTGTAGACCGACCATGAAGCTCTAGCCGCGAGATGGCATGATCATCCCCGCCTCGGTTAGCAGGCTGTGAGGCATATTAGAACACTTTACCAGCCCCTGTGGAGGTCTTATTAAGTGGAGTACTTGTTAATAAGTAGAAGCTTTGCAATACAATAAATAATCTCTACTCTATCTGGTCTCTTCTGACCTCAAAGCCTAGCTCCTCTATCCTCTGCAGTGCACCCGAGTCCCAACCCTTACATCCACGGCCTCAAGGCATCCATCAGCACCGTGCAGATCGACTCTACAGCAACAATGTCAAAAAGGTTCCCCCCCCCTGTCGGAGGAAAGCCGTAGGCTCATACACCAAAGACGTAGGGAGAAGTGTATCTTGATGTTCCCCGAGGTAATCGCAGGACGTGATCTTGTGGCCATAACGCTGTCCAACGATCCTAGCGAGGTCCTTCAAGAGCCAACGCTACGGAGGGCCGTGCTCGGCCGAGCCAAATACGGCTTCGATGAGGAAGTCTTCATCGAACGCATCAGCAGCGGCGCCTACCAAACATGTGGCCAACTGATGGAGCAGCCGAAATGCCCGATGACAACCGCATGCCCGCCCTCTTGGATGTCTTCAAGCTGATCATCTGCGATGCGCGCTGCCTCGAGGAGGGCACAAGTTTGCAGGACGCGTACGACGCACAGCTGCGAGAGGAGGAGCTTCAAACGCCAACAGAGCGTGCCAGGGAGATTGTCCGCTGCGAAATAGAAAAGACGGCGCGGAGGAATGCCAGACTTATTATCCCCCATCTTGAGCACATATCACCCGACGAGCTTACGCAGATGGAGAGAAACAAAGGTGATACCATCAAAGCAATCTGGAAACAGATTGCTCCCCCACCTCCCGCTTGGATCCAGCAGATTGTCGATTCTCAGCAACCCTGGGGCTTCGTCTTCTATAAAAGCAGAGAGGTCGAGCGGAAATTTGGTTACGATTGGTATGACGTGTGGGGCGAAATCAAAGATTGTACACTCCAGACCCCACGTTCTTATGGGGGAGAACGCGACTATTGGTATACACTATTGAGTTCTATTCATTCTGGGGGGAATAAACATAATATAAGGTGCCTGTGGACCAATGACTGGGCTACCGGGTCTATTGCTGAAGACTTATCAGAAGACGATGCTCTACGACGGTAAGACCGTCGCCCTGGTCTCTTGCTCCCCGCTATTGCCGAATCGACGGATTGACAGCCTGCTCATCGTTTTATAGACACTTCAAAGATTACAAGGAGTCGCTATCATCCCCGGGTTTCTTGCGGAATACCTTCATTATGATTAACGATCAATGCATCCCCGAGGACATTAGGAGAAATAACAGACAAGATATTGATGACTTTTGGGTGTGGGCGTACGATGCCGACTGGGAGCCCTCAGCAGACATTACTGTATCAAATGGAGACGAGTACCGAGGTCGTGTTAGGGTGCCACTCTACAGCCTGAATGCATGGTTCTATGGCGCGCGTTACGAGGGCGTCGTCAGTCTCAAGGACATGTGGCTCAAGGCACAAACTGATCCCGAAAAGCTGTGGATCTGCCGGTCGAAACTGATGGAAAGCTGGCATCACGAGTCTTATATCTAATCTACTACGTAGTAGGCAAGGTGAGCCAGCTCCAGAGGGCTCACCCGGTGCCGCTGGGTCGCGCGATTGGCTATAGCGCAAGAGCAAAATGACGGTAATCCCGACCCTGTAAGTTAGCACCTTTGCTAACAGGGATGGACGGGAAGATGGCCGAGGCTATAAGGCAGAGACACGAAATAATCGAACCAGTCGAGAAATTTCCGGAACGCGCGCTTAACCCAAACGGGAAATCTACAATCATCCGCCTTGTTGGCCTCTTTCTGCGCTGCAACACCACCACCACCAGTTAATTCGCCTTCGTCATTTCTTTGTTCATTCACTCCTTGTGCTCTTCTTTTCGCGTTTTTCACCCCCCCCTTAGAGCCCTGTTCCGTCTCGGCTCGCTTTCTTCTTGTCTTAAATCCTTTATTCCCAACCAAATCCATTCCTACCGCCGCCATGGACGCCCTCCGCTCCGCGATCCAGCCCATCACGCAGAACCTCCCCGCGCCGATCCGCGACCTGGGTGTCTCCATCATCGGGGAGAAGTGCTACTCGTCGCTTCTGCTCGACGTCAACATCGAGGATGCCGACTGCATCAAGTTCGCCATTTCCAAGGGCCTCGGCATCGGCATCATCGCCGCCTCGTCCATCGTCAAGGTGCCCCAGATCCTCAAGCTCGTCAACTCGCGCTCCGCCGACGGCGTCTCCTTCCTCTCCTACGTGCTCGAGACCACCGCCTACCTGATCTCCCTGGCGTACAACATCCGCAACGGCTTCCCCTTCAGCACCTTTGGCGAGACTGCCTTGATCGTCGGCCAGAACATCATCATCTCGGTCCTTGTTCTCAACTACAGCGGTCGCGCCAGCCTCGCTGCCGTTTTCGTCGCCGCGCTTGCCGGCACCTTCGCCGCTCTCTTCGCTGAGAATATTGTCGATGCCCAGACTCTGGGCTACCTCCAGGCTGGCGCTGGTGTCTTGGGTGTCGCGAGCAAGGTTCCCCAGATCCTCGCCATCTTCCAGCAGGGCAGCACCGGCCAGCTCAGTGCCTTCGCCGTAAGTTATTATCAACGATCTCCAAACCGGTGCCATAAGCTTATTTCTCTTACCTAGGTCTTCAACTACCTCGCCGGTTCTCTGTCGCGCATCTTTACCACCCTCCAGGAGGTCGACGACAACCTGATCCTCTACGGCTTCATCTCCGGCTTTGTTCTCAACGCCATCCTGGCTCTCCAGATGGTCTTCTACTGGAACGCGCCCTCTGAGAAGGCCAAGGGCAAGCGCAAGGTCCCCGTCGAGGCCAAGCCCGCTGCCACCACCACCTCAGCTTCCACCCCCAAGAAGAGTCCTACCACCCGTCGTCGTGGTTAGATGATTTTCGTACGATGGTTGCGAGTGTTTAAGTAGAGATATTATTTGTAATGGTTCACATACTACCTTAATGAAACTCCGTTCAACGGACTCAAGGATGGCTTGATCGAGCATTGGCATGTCCCTTCTCCTGACGAACTACGTGACTGGCTTGGCCGTCCTGATGAGATATCTTTAATCGTCGATTGTAAAATTGGACACTTAACGAGTGTTGCTAAACTACCAGCAAATGCTATAAAAACCCATCATGAGCCTCCCAATTGGTATTCTTTATCTCTCCCCGAGATATCCTAAACGCCAAACCAAAATCCAAAACTCCTGTCTAGTCCCGAAACTAGTACGCCTCAAGTCATCACCTCCTTTGTTTCTTATACTAAGTCTTAACAGACGCCAACAGTGGCCCAGCCAAGTACCCCTTGACGATTGGCGCACGGCATGCTATCGACGTCCATCTCGTCGCCATTCCCAACGGAAATACCAGGACCACTCTCATCACAGTTCGAAGTACCCGTGGCGGGTTGCTCAACGAGCGTGGGTGCTGGGGAGGAGGCGGGCATAGAGGAGATGTTCCAGAAGCGGTGCAGGGATTGCTGGTTGGCCTCTGGCTGGCATGTTTGTTGGGGCTCTTCCTGAGCAGGGAGTGATTCGTCGTCCAGTTGGGTCTGGTGTTGGGCGGAATACAGCATGTTGAGGGTGCGCTCTGCCAGGATGTGTGAGTGATTGTTCAGGCAGCAGTAGGCAGCTCGCCGGGAATAAAACTTACTGTGGACCTCGTTTTCTGTAGGTCGGGAGTTGCGGAAGCGCTTGAGAGTACGGCTGTGGAGATGGATGGGCGTCATATCCATGGTGGCGAAGGGGTTTCTGATGGCGGCTCCATGGGGTGGCGAGTTGAAGGAGGACACAGACGAAGGCGAAGAGAGAAGCTCAGAGGCGGAACGCTTTCGCTTGAGGACCATTTTTGCGGTTGGATGTGGAGAGCTGAAGAATTGGTGAGAGGCCTGGTGGGTATATCTGGCGGTTATTATGGTGGCGGTGGTGTTGTTGGTAGTAGTAAGTATTATTCTTGTTGTCGATAGTTTGAGGGGGAAAGACTTGAAGACAGAGTGGGAGTAAGCACGAGACATGCCGGCTATTTGGAGGTTGGCGGGAGCGCGCCCATCACGCGTACAAGTGGGCAGTGTCCAATTTACAGGGGTCTCTCAGCGCGTAGAGAGCTTTACGCGACGTGCTGACTCCACTAACAAATGTGCCATTGGCTGGTGGGGCCCCTAGAATGACGGGCTCAACACCATCCATTCATCCACTTACAAGTCAATCCACGATAGACAATAGATTATTATAGATGTCCTGAAAATGTGTTTTCAAGTCGCAAGAGAATTCTAAGTATTAATTGCACAACTTACACAGCACAAAAGAGACTCCTCTAATTACTTCTTCGCAATCCGAATCACCAGCTTGCCCAACCCTCCCTTCCCCGACTTCACCTTCTCACACTCCTTGCGCACCTCGTCAACATCCTCCAGGTCAACCACCGTTATCACCGCCTTGACCTTCTTCAGGGCCACAATCTCCCCCGCGGCCTCCATGTCCTCCCGGATGTTTGGGCTCCCGGACACAAACTCGTACTTGATGGCCGTGCCGCGGAGCTTCCACCGGTACCACAGCTGCGAAATTGTCACCAGCCAGCCAAGCCACGATGGCATCCGGTCCCCAAACAACCCCCGCAGCGTCTCCTTGGTCGGGATGCTCGCGATGCTCATCAGCGTGCCGGTCTCGGGCTTGAGTAGGGCAACGCTCTCGTCGAATGTTCCCCACTGTGTGCTCAGCGCAAAATCTACCGTCCCCTTGCCGACGACCTTGCGTACGTCCTCCTTCTGGTAATCAACAAGCTGGTCAATCATCCCTGGTAAATACTGCTCTACGAGCGCCATCTTAGGCGTTGACACGCTCGAGATGATCTTGTTCGCGCCAAACACATTCCGCGCTACTTGCACCGCCAGCGACCCCGACGCGCTCAGCGCACCAGGGATATACACCGTGAGGCCTTCGAGGCTCTCGGAGCCTCGGAGCTGCAGCCCACGCCGGATTGTCTGCATTGCCGTAGCTACGAGCCCCGGGAACGAGGCTACTTCTTCAAACGACAAGTGCGCTGGCTTCTGCACTAAAAACCGCTCCTCGCTGAGGGCGTACTCGGACGCGAAGCCCGCTTGCGGGATGGGTGGTATGGGCTTGTCCATGTTGAAGCCGTAGACCTCGTCGCCGACCTTAAGGTTCTTGACTGCGGACCCGACTGCGGCTACAACACCAGCACCTTCGTTGCCAAGCTTCATTGGGTACCTATGTACTTCGTTAGCTCCGGCCACTCCAGTGAAGAGAGGGAGCATAGGGCACTTCTCACTCTTGCTTCTGCACGATATCCATCATTCCCGCGGCAAACTGCGTGTCACCCGTGTTGATCGCCACAGCACGCATTCTCAGTAGGACTTGGTCCGGCTTCGTAATCGTCGGCGTCGGCATCTCGACGACATCGTAGTCAGCTGGAGAGCCCTTCTTCGGCGAGACCAGAGACCGCATTGTGGCTGGGATAGTCGTCATATTTGCGTTTTCTCGAGTCTCCACTTGGATCAAAGACCGACGATGAGAAGTTGAATCTAATGAGCCATAGCCTTGACGGGAACTAAGGATATTTTATGTCTTTGGGGGACGCATCCGGCGGCGGAGTATGGAGTTCGGCGGTTTCGGTGGGTCCGCTCGGAAGGCTCCACCGAAACCGCCGAACGCCGCACCGGCCTCCAATTTCCTCCTCCCACCGCTCTCGAATTCCGCGTCGCTGTAAGCCGGAGCAACTAGAGCCCATCACACCACTATAAAATTGCCCATTCGAGTGTCTAGGCGCTGTCTGGTGGGGCCGGCTTCATTGGTGGTTGGTAGCTCTTGCATCCGACGGTGGAACTGTGTGACCCGAACTGGCGACGCTTTTCGCAGCCTGGACCTGTGGAGTGGGTGCAACATCCGCCTTGTGGTAATTCTGCTCCGCGTCATCGTCTTGCGTGCCTTGGGGACTTCAAACTCCGCTCGCGGGGATCATTTGAAGTTCTTACTCCTTCGGATCTATGATGCAGCATGTCAAGCCCTTCATTTGTTAGCGCAGTTTGTCTGGAATTGTTAACTCAATTGTCTGGGTAGTTCTATCATCCACGAAAACACGTTTGGGGTAATTGGGAGAGAGCATCTTTGGAAAATCAAAACAGTGTAATAATACGGAAGCCGTTTCATAGGCAAATTGAATGGCATCATCGGACAAACCCTCTTGTGCTCATTGTTGGTGTAGGTCCATCGTTCCCTTAAGGTGAGCACGAGGTATAGGGTAATGCGTTATGCTTATGAACAGGCAGTCGGATGCGGGTCCCTGTGCTTTACTTTAAGAGCTTCAAAACACCTTGCGACACCTTTCGCAGTAGTAATCGATCGAAGAGAGTTGTAAGATGGGTATTTGTTTCATTCATGGGGTCATTATTCGTTTCCGTCCTGACCAGCAAGTTTAGGCCAGTTGCACAAGACCTGTTTGCAGGTCTCAGCTTAGAACGTACTACTTCCTCATCCTTAGCATAGGTAGGTAGACAGTTTGCAAATGCCGGAACATACGGTCCCAAGGCCACCCGTTCCAGTTATCCTTCGAGATCTCCTGTCACTACACATATGATTCCCGATCGCCCTCTCTAGATCGATCTCAACGTGAGCGGCGGCGATGATAAGTGTTTGGTCCCCGGTACCACCGAGAATAACTCGATTCATCTGCATGAGTCGCCAAGTTAGTAAAAAACACAACTATTCTCGACAGCCTTTCCACTTACCTCTGACGCGGCTAATGCCAAGCTGATCTCCCACATTCACATAACCCTCCTCTGAATTACCCTCCTCCCTGCGCACTCTCTTGACAGCGTCTTCATCGCCCTGCCACACGCTGCGACACATTGGGCAGGTGACATCAGCCTGCTTGGTGCGTGCCCACATACTGAAACACTGCTCGTGGATGTTTTGGCCGCACGCTGCGCGACACCAGACCACAGTCTCAGAGCCCTTAGCCTCAAGCTCGCTGTAGCAGATTGGACAATCGCCCTCGACGGGTTTGCGCTTATCAGACTCTGCCCGCTCGGGTGGTGAGATGGGGGGTGCGGCGGCGAAGATGTCACGCAGCTCGGAGCTGAGGAGGGCGAGTTGGTAGACCATGCCATATGGGGCATTGAGCACTCGTTTGAGCACCTAAGAAATCAGCGAAGTTAACATGCGCTGAAGGGATACATGCGTACGTAGAGGACGTGCTTGCACTGGTTTCCCTTTTCGGCATGTGGACAATTGCATCTTGGCAGCTGCGCAATGACAACAGTGTAGATATTGCCCGTCGACCCGGTAATCTCTACAACCTCCTCAGGGCACTCATCAAACCCGCTCCTCGTCCGACTGAGGACATAGAACCGCTGGCTCAGCGCCCGCGCGTAGACATCATGAAACGACTGGGGTGCGTTTGGCCTAAACCTGCGCAGCCGTTTCTCCGGCGGGGGTCCGGCAGGAGCTGCCTTGATTTTCTTCGCAGAAGCTGTCAGACTCTTTGAGCTCTCGTCATTCTTCCTCTTTTGAGGTGGAGTTAGTGAGGAATTCGTCGTGAGATCAATAGGATGCTCTGGTGTTTGACCCGCTTTAGATGGTGTTGCTGCACTCACTTTCTGCGGGGTTCTGAGCTTGCCCGCAGGAGTAGATGCGGTTCGGCTTCCGGACGACTGCGCCTTTGATGACCCCATATCGAAGAAAATGTTGCGATATTTCAACGAAGGAGATGAAGGAGATGCTTGGGTAGAAATCCTGCGAGTGTCTTTTCATCAGGATTCCTTGATGGTTTGCGAACACACCTACCTGTAGCTGGCATATAGTCACGTGCGCAAAAACAAAGGTGCACCTCACTTGTTTTAGGAAGGTACTCAGGTACCTACACGCCTAGGTGGTTAATCAAAGATCTGCCTACTACCTTAGAGGTACCTATCGAGATAAATATGATGAATCTCATGTATGTCGCCCTAAGTTATTTAGCTCGTGCCTTAGTGTGGCGAAGCAGGCTACCAGGATACGGCTCATGACGAGGCAGGTGGAGGCATAGCCTCAAAACGACGTCACGAAAGAGAAAACTTAGGAGAGAAGCAATTTTAGGATCATGCGTGTTGGAATTTTGTTGTTCCTAATTCTTTCAACAACTAATCCATCTCTTTTGAACCTCCTCAACTTGGCCTCATATCGCTCATGGTAGCCCAAAAGAAACCCAAACGCCCCGGAGCGTGGGAGTTGCCCCCATCCCCGCCCCCAAGGGTACATGTTCACATATATGACCCCCATTACCCCTTCCTTGATGCGCCCCCTATATATCAAGTCACAAAAGAAAATAAAATCGAAGCGTGTGTGTGTGTGTGCGTAGTAGATACAGGCCGTGCCCTCTAGCAGACAACGGATGGTGAAGCGGTCAAACGCCGAGTCTATGCGGTGGCTGTTGAGAATGTTGGATGTATTAGACAGGAAAGAAAATCGAGTTGTGGATGTCGCGAGTCATCGAAGCGAGAGTATCAAGGGTATCGTGTTACTTTCATCGAGGACGTCGGAGTTTCGTGACCAAGCACGTTGTTGTTGGTTACCCGGATGTCAGGATGGAGGGCTGACACACCGAGTCGTAATGGTGGTAGTCGGATATGACGAGAATATGTAGAGGGTGACGGTGATAGAACATCGGAAGTAGCCGCTCGCACTTTACGGCAGAGGTCGTCGGTGGGTAGGATCACGGGGTTGATAGCGGCGGGCCTCGGCCTGTTGTTGAGCGGCTAACCACTCGGCGGATCCAGTCTGTCGGCCAGGTTGCTCAGCAGGCACCTTGGCATCATTGCTAGATGAGGCGGGAGGTCGGCTGGCGCTTGCAGAGGAGCTGGAGCTACCGGGGACGATAGAAGTAACGGCTTGGGTGATGGATGCCACCACGTATCCCCGCAGCTCTTGGTCTTCCCGGTTGTCCTCCCTCACAAGGCGGAACCGCTCGTCCTTGCTCATGTTTTCTCGGCGGATGTTCTTGATCTCCTGCATGATGTACAGAATAACTTCCTCGGGACACCGGTTGCGTTCGCTGGCAGCTTCGTTCTTCCGCACGTATCTTCTTGTCACATCGGTGGCTCCATCAATGGAGAAAGCGATGCAGTAAGACATCTTCTTGCCCCAGCCGTCGGAATAGAGACGTGGGTTGTCCCAAGACTCCTCACAGGCATCCACATGGACCCATCGCTTCTGGTGATCTGAGTAGACCTCCGTCCACACGTGGTCTTCTGAGTTCCAAATCCACCTCACCCGTCCGCCAACGGCACGGCAGAGCATGCTAAAGCAGTTGGCCCATTCACCAACTCGGCCCCTTCGGGTCTGCAGTAACCTCCAGACATCGCCATATCGAGGGAATCGCTCGTAAGCGCCACAGGTCCCAACAGAGCATCGGTAGAGTTCAACTCTAAGGGCACCACATGCGTTCTCCTCTGGTGATGGGGCGGTCATGCCTTGGGCAATGGTGGGGGACAGGCAGACGGGGCAGGGAGGATTGTTCACCCAGGTGAAGAATGAGCGCTTGAACCACCTACATGTCGCGTTAGTATATGCACAACGGAAATGACGAATAGAGCCAAACGACGTACCTTAGGAGTGCTCGAATGACACAGTCTTGGTAACCCCATTCAGGTCGTTGTCCGCCACCCATGCTCTCAGCTTGAGCGCGAAAGATTTGAGTCTCTTCCTCGGCCTCGCCGTAGATGCGATCCAGTGGAATGGTTTGGAGGGCCTCATCTAATAAACCAGGGTTTTCGTATTTGGTCGGAGTCAGGGACAGGCTAATGAGGAGATTTCGGAATTTTTGAGAGTCGCGGTCGGCAACATCGGGAGCTGTGGGGATCTTGGGGAGATGGCGGAGGGCAGAGTATGAGGGCAGAGCTTGACCTTGAGAGGTGGATGGTCGGCTGCTGCAACCGGGAGACGCAGGAGCACGTAGATTGGCGCTGGAGGCTCGCTCTCGTGGGCTTGGTGAGCCTTGTCGCGATGACATACGGAGGTCGGTCATGCGCTTGTCGCGCAGCAAGCCCTCAAACTTGACCCGAAGGTCGTGGGCCCATTCCTCGCCATAGTCCTCGCCGTGGGACTCGGGAGCGGGACTCGAAGGCATGCCTCGACCCGCCATGTTGGAGGATAGAAAGAGCAGGTAGTTGCCTGGAGGTGCGCGGTTGGAGAGAATGAAGGGTCGAAGAGGATGAGTCGCTGGTGGTGGTGGTGGAAGCCCGAATGCGAAATTGGGCGGGAGGGTTGATGAACGAGTTCAGAGTTGGTTGACGAGCCGGTGGAATTAATGAGCGAGTCACTCGGCGTAGTCTTCGTCAGCGACAGGCAATCGTGATTGAAATCGTCGTCGTTGGTGGTCGTCGTCAGCTGGAGGGTTTGCGTAGACCTCACAGGCAGTCGGGTTGCCACAAGACACGCGGGCGCCTAGCCGCCTTGCTTCCTTCGAATATTCGATTCGCTAGCGTCGTGCTGGGTTGGAATGTAGTCGCAGGAGCCGGGAATTCCAACGAGGGCGTGTGTGAGCGAATTCGTCGTCGTCGAGATTGTCGTCGTTGATGGTGTTGCTCGCGGTTGAATCGATGCGTGGTTGCGAGGAGGGAAAGGGAAGGGATGGGATTACGGTTGGTGGATGGGCGGGATGACAAGACGGACAGACGAGACGGGCAGCGCAGAGGCAGTAAAGAGAGTCGGGGTGGACAGGGGAATAAAGGGACGGGGTGTCTCGGGAGGGTGTGCGTCTCGTCCGCTCCTTCCCACTCTGGGCCAGGCCTACGATGGCAGTTTACGCGTCAGCAGTGAGCGCCATGGCCAATGGGAGGGCCCAGACGAGTCAGCGGCGGGGGCCGCTAGGCGCAGGAGCCCGTACCGGTACAACGAGGCGTGTACCTGGACGGGGCACTTTGCGCGCTGACAGTTGACTGGGCCACTATCGAGTAGGCGACGTACCCTCTGGTCCCTCTGATCCCTCTGATCGTCTCTTTTTTAATTACCAGGCCGCGACGTTGACGACTGCCTCTGGGGACTCGGATACCGCGAGGGCTTGGCGCTTGTCGATTGTAGGAGCCTTGCAACGGAGGAGCGATTCTTTGGGAATGGCCTGGCGAAAAACACGGGCTGTATACGCAATTCCCTTCATTCAGCACTCGTTTGCGAAAACCTTCTTTGCGTCGAATACGTAGATTGCTACGTGGGCGTGAGCGTGTCGTCGTCTTGGCTTCGCTTTCGCAATCTCAATCTCATTGCACTCGTGGACGTATACGGGCTTCCGTAGACATGAGGCATTAGGCGTCAGTCATCACGGGATAATACAGTACGTAGGACTTGCAGCAGCCATGTACAGTACTGATGGCGAAGGGACGACGTAAACCGGTGGCGGCGTCGCGCATCTCAGTCGTCATCCGCCGACGGTGGCAGACAGAACGCAACAGCGCCCCCGTATGTACAGCGCTCACTCCCATGAGTAATCTGTACCGTTCCTCTGGTTCACCCTGCCTATCAGCTCTGCGTCTCTGGTAAATGGCAAATGCACGAACATGGGGAACAATCGAAATGGCAATCGCCATGGCGGAGGCATGTGGCAACGACGCAGATGACGATCTTAGCAGAGATGGCAACAAACGGGTCGGGTTGACCCCGATCTATCCCCACACCATCATCTACTCGACTCAGAAGCCGATCAGCAGAGGGGATGCGAGCAGCCAACAGCGAGCATCCAACAGCGAGCATCCAGCAGCGGGCAGCTGAGCCAGCTGGAGAAACGTACGTACACCCGTTGCCTCAGTGCCTGGGCGCCGGGGCTCCAGTGGGGATTGATTTGCAGACCCAGAGGAGTCGTCGGCCTGCAAGTCACAGCAGTCACTCGGCTCTGGGGCCCGTCGAGGTACCGATACTTTGGCTGGGGACGTGCCTGTCGTCGTGGTGGGCGATGACGAGGCACTGGTCCTGGGGAGCCCAGTGTGGCACTGCGTGCAGCAAAGCCACTCTGGGCTCTGCCAGCGCGTCCACCCAGCGTCGAGCCCTCCGCATGCCCTGCCCATGCTGCCGGACTGTGGTCGTTCTGGTCGTTCCCCATTCCCCATTCCCTGTCTCGCTCTGTTTCGCCCTCGCTCGCCCTGCAGCACTGCCGCCTTCGAGTTTTCGCTAGTTAGATGCAGCGCCGGTTCTTCCATTTCCCAGGCCGCCCGGGCTCTGGACTCTCGACTGAGCAAAATTGTACGTACGGCATTCGCGTCGACTAGTCTGCCTGCAGCATCGGACTTGAGATCCCCCCCAGAGCTAGAGCCGGGGGTGACGAGACTAGCCAGAGGCACCTCAGCCAGGCCATCGGGAGCACCGACCCTGAGCGTCCCTCATCTCCAGCCACAGAACCGGATCCGTGGCTCCACATTGGCCTTGTTTTACTATGTAAACTTCTGTGGCCGTGCTGTCGAAACGCTACCGAACCGAGTACGTACCTGTAGTCCTATTTCCAGTTCACGCCCGCCGTCGCAGAACGCTGAGGAACAAACCCACTGGACCCACCTTGGGGGGAGGCGACAAGAATCTGTGAAACCCGCCGACGCGGCCTCCTAGGCTCCTGGGCCTCTTGTCCCTGCCAATTCATCATTTCACGTGGCCCAGGCCAGTCCCCATCCCCATCATCGCCATATCGTCCTCCATCCAACGCGTACACCTACTACTGGTGTGCTTAAATTTTGCCCATCGAGGCAGATCCTTGCTCTGTCCCGACATCTGTTCCGACATCCGGATGGGAACCTCCAAACGCTGGCTGCCACTCTGCTGCAGCGCGCGTGTTGGTCCTACGTAGCACTCTCCCGTGACCGATGACCCGTCGCATCTTGGACTCATTGTCCCTCCGCCTCACAGCAACGTTTCGCTGCTCAGCCTGCCTGGCTTCTGGCGCCTCGCCGTGACCCCTCTCTGCCCGTGTGCTCAGCACGCCACCCATCCAACTACGCGCCTAGGACCGTTGCTTAATTGCAGGGTGTCTTCAACTGCCTCCCTTCGTTTGTCTCTCACGCGCTACCAGCTACACAGCTACACAGCTACACAGTCGTGCTGGGCCTTGGGGCTCCATTCGCTGACTCGAAACTCGCACCCGAGGCGCCATGTTCGTCTCGGGCACAAAGAAGCTTAACTTGGTTGGCGTGTGCATTGCGTGCGTCGGCCTGCCCCTGGATACGGATGGGTCCGGTCCCGAGACGATTACGCAGCAGCGCCGTCCTTGGCTCAACGGACCTCGATCCCGGCCAGTATTGAGCTTCATCAACGTCCAAGCGTACTCTGTTCCCCCGAACTCGTCTCCTTCTTTTCAGCGGGAACGCTCCACAACCACAGCACCGTCAGGTTGATGAGCGATGGCGTCGACGGACAGGTTAATCCGTGCCTCATCAAAGATCCAAATGCGTATGGGTCATCTAGTCGCCATCTAGTCGCCATCCATCTAGTCGCCATCTACCATTCGCCGTTTCCCTTTCGCTTGCCAAACGTTGACACGTCCCACTCTTGGTGGACCCGTCGCCAATCACGCACATCAAATATCTCACACGCCCTCCAAGGGCCCCTCAAGACCCCCCCGGGCCCTATGATCCCATCGATTTCTCCCAGACACGACCAGGGGTGGCCTGTAAGACCCCAAAGGCCGCGTCACCTGGCGACTACCATGATCACGGCTTGCGTACTGCCAGACCTTGACCAATTGCCACCCCACACTCTTGGTACTCCTCGGGCTCTTGGTCTTCCAATGGTAGCTCGGCTTGACGGCCCCCCTTGGATCCCGCCTTGGCCGCGGAGATTGTCACTGAGGCTCTAATGCTGACCCTGCCGATATCCCCAAACGTCCAATTCGCCAAGCCTCCCCTGGATCCCAGCTCTTGGCTCCTTTTTCACAGTCTAAAATTCGGATGGGACTGTGCACTCGGATTTCTATGTCTTGGCTTTGGGCTGAACATGGTTTTTCATAGACATCAAGTATCCATCAAGTGTGGTCCTCTTGAACAAAAGTCAGAGGACCTGTGTCATTGGTACGTCACTGAAGTGGTGATGGGCTTGGCTGCCCCGTGCTTTTCTCCAGATGCAGCATGCAGCGTCGACTGATCCACTTCACGACAGTCACCTTAGTAGTACAGACCAAGACTTTCCACCCTCACTCCTGCTTCCGCTCCCTTTTCGAGGCTCTCTGAAACAATTCAATTCAAGATGGTAGTGGTTGGGATATTGCTACTCCATGACGACGAAACTCAAAAGCAAACTTCTCCAAGCAAGTGTCGTCACCTAGTAGGCTATCAAAATCTCGTGAAGGGATATCCATGCTCCTCCTTCTAGGCACCGAGTATCAAACCTCTTGATGGAGTTATCTCAAGGATCTTCGTCGAATCATACCAGGCCTCTTCTCATCGCCGGTATGTTGCGGAGCACGGACAGCATCGACATCGACTTGCCCAAACAGGCAGCTTTCGTATTGGCTTCCCGGTCAACTTTGCGAGTCCACTTGACAGCACTCCCAACCCAACTCGCCCGCTTAAGTGCCCCCATCCCCGCAGACGTACCGGCTCGGACACTCTTCGTCGGCCTCTTTAGAGGTCGGGACGCGCGTTTCCTCGGCGGATCCCTTGCCGACTCGCAACCTTCTGGAGCCCCGTTGGGCCTTGCTAGCATGTGGGAGGGGCAGGGATGACATGACGTCCGGTACTGTGGCCGTGAGTAGTGGCCTGGTGACGCAAAGCCACACTGGGGACGGCCCGGTATTCCTTGTTGCGTAGTCTGGGCGGTGAATTATGAGGCTTGGGCAGTTTGTGTTGCCGTCTAAGCCCGCAACTGGGGCTGGATGATGCTAACCATACCCTACAGCCCAGCCGTAGAATTCGTACAAGACCATCCTGTGTTGTTGCAGTGCCAATTAACCTTACAGCATACGAAGCAACTTGCGTAGACCATCAGTACACTGAAATTGTTATCTGTAAGCCATATCTGAACGTGTCTTGCGTGGCCGATGGTGTCTTGGTCTCCATCACGAGAAACATATCACAATGTGGATGTAGACTGGGGGGGACACTAGACCCATCATTCCCGAGGAAAAAAGTACGCACGTTCGCATGGATTTGTGCATCCGAGTATAACCATTCAAGAAATCTACAACCCAGGGCTGTCGTTCGGTCCAGACCCTTCCATACATTGCCACTAACACACGCCTTGTTTTTGTCTTCCCGACTCTGCGCCGACACTCGCTCTCCTTTGACGTCTTGCCGTGTGTAACCTCCAACCGGGGATAGATCTACCTTTCCCACTGCTCGAGGCTAAAGTAGCTCTCCGGCATATCCACATCCCATGTCGGTCTCTCCACTAGGGCCACCTCGAGGTCCTGGTCTGGTGTGCTGAGAGGCACGATGCCAAAGATGGGACGGTACTTGTAAGTCATCCACCAGCTCTTACGCTCACCGCCAGTCTCGGCAACCTCCAGGTTTGCTCCAGTCTCGTTGCGGTTACGCAGTTGGGCAAGTTCGCCGTCGGCCTCATCCATATCGTCGTCGCTGTTGACGTCCTCAGTCTGGGCCGCGTCCTCCATGTCGACATCCTCCCACTGACCCGCTGTATGCTTGCGGACCTGCGAGGGCGCGAGGTTTCCCTGCTCCATCCTGCCACCGGCACCGCTACTCGGACCACCTCTCTTACGCTTCATGCCATGCTTGCCAAGGGTCTCCGTTGGGTCGGCAACAGGGGTCGGCTTGGGAAGATCCTGAGCCATATCGATCATGAGTAGGAACGAAACACCGTAGATCCATGCCCGGGAACCCTGCCAGAGCACACCCTTGGCCAAGTCTAGGAGATCTTGAACAGCTGTAGGGAGGGCATGTCGGGGATGACGACGAGACCACGGGGTCAGGGAGCCTTGCAGGGGGTGGAACGTAAAGAGGTTCCACGAAGAGGTGATTGCCAAGAGGGTATAGTCGTTGGTAACATCTGACTCAACGTCCGCCCCGCCGTCGGAACTTTGGGTCTGGGGCACGTCGTCCGAGAACGATAGCACCGTCGCAGCAGAGGGGAGTTTCGGCAGAAGCTTGGCGTTAGGGTTCCGAACCCACTGGTCACCAATCTGCGTGACTGCATCGTCTTCCTCCTCCGAAGAATCGCTCTCCTCCTCCGAAGACGCGTCACCCTCTGCCTTAGCTCCATTCTGCAGGAGCTCTTTGCTGCCGCGTAAGACCCAAGTATCGAGGTATCCCGCCAAGTCGGAGGATGCGAGTATCTTCGAGTCAGCAGAGAAGGCGACATGTGTGATGGTCCTATCGTAACTGCCCAATCCGCCATTGAGAATGTAACGTGGGATATGTCGGCGCAATCGAGTCAGCCGTCGTAGTTGCGGCTGGAAAGTGATGGGGGCATCAGGCTCCTCGGGGGTGTCGACCTTGGCCAGCGAAACTCGAGAACCCTCCTGCACAGCACAGAGCCACTGGCCGTTAGGCGAGAGCTCGACCTTGGTGGCACCGATGCTTGTCAGCTTCTGCGGGACCTGGATGGAGGAAAGCTTGATGTCCGAGGGCTTGACGGGGTCTTGGTGTTGTAGCCTGAAGGCTTTGACACTGGTCGAAGTAGACACCACAAGAAGTGTACCGTCCTGATTGATAGTCGCAGAGGTAATGTTGGAATCCCCCTTGACGACAATCGTCTTGAGAAGCTTGCGGTTTTGGTTGATATCCACGTCCTCGCCACCGGCATCGAACATGGCTGTTGCGGATTTCCGCAGAGCCCAGACATGAACTTCTCTCTCCCACCAACTAACGACGAACCGTGCTCTGGCAGCACTTAGGATAGGGGGTTGTTGCGGTAGGCTAGACATGATTCGGTGGTTCTCACGTCCCATCTCCTTGAGAGGAATCACGACAGGGTTGGCGTCGGGGCCTGGTATTGCGTTAGTGATCATTCGACAATGGTGAGCTGGGCATCTTACCTCCAGAGACGACAACGCTGATCCGGCCACTTTCGAAGGAGGCCATGGATTTGACATCGTGCTCGTGATACCGTCTACCCCAAACCTTGCTCCATCGGTTACCCGCGCCGGTGTTTTGCTTGTAAAGAATCGTTCGTCGGTCCATGCCTCCACTGAGGATTGAGGTTCCATCCGCATTGGTCGTGAGACTGAGGACATCTTGCTTGTGACTTTGCATTCGCTGTGTCTGTGTGTATGTCTTGCCGTCCCAGATGCAGACTTGACCGGTGGAGTCGCCTGAGACAATGTTGCCTCCAGGGAGACACTTGACAGACCAGACGATGATGTCCTTGGAGCCACCAACGAGATCGGAGCCCAGCGTCATCCTTCGCAACATGTGACCCTTGGTAATATCGTACGCCCGAATCGTGCTATCGGAGCAGCCAACGATGGCGACCTTGCGGGACTGGAAGGTAATGCTGACCATCTGGGCCTTCTTGGTGGGTGACCTCAGCAGCACTCGCTGAAATCGCAGGTCGTCATCCTCGATGGAGTACATGACCAGCTCGCCGTCAATGGTTCCGGCGATGAGCTTGGTAGAGTCCTGAGCATCCACCCCGAAGCTGGCCTTGTCGGTGGCAGGGGGCTGGGCGGCCATGCACCAGATATCGCCATGCTGACCGCTCGCGTGCCTCTTCGGCACTCCCTTCTCGAGATCCCACTCGGTCACCGTGGATGTGTAACCTATGCTGAAGAGGCGCAACTTGCCAGCGACAACCCGACCATCACCGAGGTCCTGGTCGGGCTCGTTGACCCAGACGAGTCCGTCAACGCTGCGGTCCTTGCCTCCGGGGATGACGAGTTCCTGGTTCCAAGACCCATTTGACGGGTTCCAGATCTCGATGTCGCCATTGGCCCTTCCAATTGCCAATCGCGCAAGCGAGGCTTGCAGCGCAGACCTTGTCTTGGGATGCGAGAATGCGATGGCGTTGATCGCGGAGGGTTTGTAGGGAACGAATCGGCAGCGGTGGACGTCCATGATTGCGGATAACTTGTCGCCTTGACGCGTTTCTCGGTCGGCTCCCGTAATTCGACTTCGTCTCTCGTCTCCGAGTGTCGCACGTAATGTCTGAAGAATGCCGAAGCTCGCCGCCGAGTAGCCAGGCGTTGATGTCGAGCGAGGCTGATGGAGAACAAAAAAAAGCTGGGCCGCCGTCTGGATTTTTTTTTCTGAGTCTGCTCGGTCCGCTTGCGAATTAAGGTGTGGTCCATGCGCCCAAGTGCCCCTCCACCCCACCATGGCAACGCAATGGCAGCCCTCAAGAAGGAGCGACCGACCCCTCACTGGGCAGTTGCTGTTTGGCCGTTTTTGGGAGCATTTTGCGCCCATATTAAACGCAGTGGGGAGCCGCGTCCGCTGCAGCGCTTCCGGAAACTTCACTGACGTCCACTGTGACTCAAAGCGCTCAGCCAAACCACAACTCGCGCAAACTCAACCTCGCTTCTCGCTTCTCGCGCCGCACCAAGACGTGAATCATTCAGACCGCTGCCATTGCGATCTCGTCGCGCCCCTCGCCCTCTTGGATATTGCCTCTTGCTTCTTTGTCCCAAGACATATCCGCATTTCCGTCAGTACCTTGTTGGCTTGGCTCCCCGCAGTTCTGAGACCCTCCTCATCCCGCCGGCGTCTCCCGTAACGTGACGAAGCGGACGCGCCATCGCCCCCCAAGCTAGCTCCCAACCCCAGCTCCGGATCTCCGGTCCTCAGGCTCTCGAGCCTCTAAATCGCTGGCCAGTTACCGCCTGGCTTCACCCTTGCACGCAAACCGCGCAATTGATTCCCCAGAGTCCAGTCCATCTTCGCCCACCATGGACTTCAACAGCTCGTCGCCCTTCCCCGAGGGCGTCATCTCCTTCCTCGATACGGATTTGTACAAGTTGACGATGCAATGCGCCGTTTTCAAGTTCTTCAAGGACGTCCCCGTTACTTATGCCTACACGAACCGCACCCCAGACAAGAAGCTCTCGAGAGCTGCCTTTAAGTGGCTCGAGGATCAGATTCGGAGTATGCTCACGCAACCGCCTCCGCAATCGAGAGAATTGAGAGCTAACGTTGTTGTCTAGAGCTCGGTTACATCTCTCTCTCAGCCGAAGAGTATAAGTTCCTCGAGAAGAACTGCGATTACCTCACGAAGGACTACCTCAACTTCCTCAAAGAGTTTCGGTTGCGCCCAAGGGAACAGGTTGTCTTGACCTTCACCCCTGTCGGTGAGGACACTGGTGCCGACTCGGTAGTTGGCGACGTTGATATTCATATCAAGGGCGCTTGGGTTGACACGATTCTCTATGAGATCCCCATGCTCGCCCTAACATCCGAGGCCTACTTCAAGTTTATGGACACGGATTGGAACTACGAGGGCCAGGAGGACAAGGCCTTTGACAAGGGCATCCAGCTGCTGGAGGCGGGATGCATCACGTCCGAGTTCGGATCACGAAGACGGCGCGATTACCATACCCAAGCTCTGGTGTTCCGGGGCCTTGTCAAGGCATCCAAGGAGGCAGAGAAGAAGGGCTTCCCAGGCAAGTTGTCTGGAACGAGTAACGTCCACCTGGCCATGCGGTTCAACATTCCCCCAGTTGGCACCGTCGCCCACGAGTGGTTCATGGGAACAGCCTCCATTGTTGGCGACTACAAGAAGGCTACCGAGGAGGCCCTCCGACACTGGGTCAGCTGCTTTGGCAACAAACTCGGCATTGCCCTGACCGACACCTTTGGCACCCAGGAGTTCCTTCGAAGCTTTAGCTTGCCTGTGCGCCCGGTGGAGGGTGGTTTCCCAGCGGAAACGTTCCAGAAGGAAGACGGAACCATGAAGACGTACGCAGAAGTCTTTGCTGGAGTTCGACAGGACTCTGGTGATCCGGCCGAATACACCAAGATGATGCGGGATTATTACGACGAACAGGGCATCAAGGATAAGAAACTCATCGTCTTTTCCGATTCGCTCAACATCGATCGCTGCTTGGAGTATAAGCAGGTATCTGAGAACCTGGGCTTTCAGCCCACCTTTGGTGTGGGAACTTTTTTGACAAACGACTTCACCCATCTTAAGACGGGAACTAAGTCTGTCCCCTTGAACATTGTTATCAAACTCAGCTCAGCTGCAGGGCGCCCTGCGATCAAAATCAGGTGAGTACATACCAAGCCTCTACTCCTCGCGAAGACCCTCTTCTAACTGTGAGCAGTGATAATGCTGGTAAGAATACCGGTGACAAGGATACGGTTGAGAAGGTTAAGCAAGAGCTGGGATATGTTGAGCGGGAGTGGAAGGACGGCGACGAGACCTCACGATGGGGGAAAGAAGAAGACACAAAGGCGTGAGCTGCTTTCATAACAGCTGAACCATTGAAGACTGCGAGAGCAACAGAGAGAAACAGCGCAAGCTTACTGGCCTTACCTGGCGTACCTGCGATTCTGGAACTGGGAAAGTGGAAGAAGGATTTCAACAAATGATTCCCGAATAGATTGCAAGCGCTTTAGACGTTGAGTTGATGCAACTCGTCTACAATTTTTCAATACCAATGCCTATTACCCTGATGTTGAGAGAGTGGTGACATCTACGGTCGACCGCTCGGATGACTTTAAATATTTTACTTATCCCATTTGCGGCCAGACATTGTGGACGAAGCTGAACTTTGGATCTCTCATGTCTCCACAACAAGGTAAACGAGAGGCGTTCTAGCTTTGGCGACTCTAGGAGGATGTATGTTGTTCCTTCGCGATTTTGGTCTTATACCATGATTATTAGTTGCTATTCATAGGTCTGACACGAGTGACTAAAGAAGAGTATTACTCCTCGTATACCTGCAGGTTGCTACACAAATACAAAGTTTAGCCCCTAAATCCTAGCTAAATTATATACATTACCTTAACCTAAAAGCAAATGTTTATGATCAGGCCTAATAAATAACAAAAATAAAAAGCAGCATTGGGATAAACATGTACTAATGATTAGACTTACTAGGATTTTTCTGGTGGAATATCATATCATATTAAGTGTATTGCTGAGAATTCTCGAACCAGCTGGATATGGGTATGTGCGAACAGCAACCTGCAAGCGCGTAAATAGCAATACTCATAAAAAGGGTAGCCTTGGTACAGTAGTAATCATAAATCGGTGTATGTTGTGCTGAACTTTGACCTGTCCAAGCACAAACATTTCCGAACTTGGAAGCAATAACCATCCGAGGTCCTTGTCACTTTTAGTAGTTATTCTCATGGATTTAATGCTAGAATGACCATGTGAATTCTGGAGAACAGGAAGGAGGCATCGCCGTTTCAGCCCTCAGTATTGGGTGACTGCTTTCTTATATGCGTCTGAATCAAGACCAAATTGACGCTTACTCCCTCTAGGGTCCCTTGAACACAATGATGAACTGTGGCACGAACGACACGAGGATCTACACACATTTTGAGATGGGAATCCTATCCCACTTATGCACTGGTGGAGAGATATTCACCAAAACTTTTGCCTGACTCGAAGGCAACGCTTTGAGGTCAAGGAAAAGGATGCAGAGGTTTTTCAACGATTGGATAGATTGAAGAATACGTAGTGGCGGTGAATGCTTTACTGGGACATTGAGGTAGGATGATCTCCTCCAGTCGCGTAAAAATATTTCGCCTCCAATCGTTTGATATACTCGAGAACTGTAATGCTGGCGCGGCTAGCATATTAGAAGACTCTACAATTAGTAAGAATTAACACTTACCAAATATGATCCTGTACTTGAACCATGTCGGTGTCTTTCCTGACATCGAGCATCATAATTAAGGCGGATGAAGGCGTACCTGCGTCTTCTCGAAGTGATAACTTGCGACAAAAGAATTATCGGGACGAATTAGAGGGGTTGGAAACAACTCGAGGCCGTCTACATCGGTGAACGATACCATTGCAATATTATCTTTGTTCGAAATCAATGAAGAATTGACGTTTGCCTAGGGTCTAAAATGATTAAAGAGTTGGCGTGTTGGGCTCAGGCGCTTGAATATATGTGATGATCGGAGCAAACTGCTCTAAGCATTACTCCCAGACTATGTTATAATGTGGTCGTTACATGTTGGAGAGGGTAATGTGTTGAGGTTGACCAGGCCAATTTTGAGGGCTAGGGGGAGGTCTTGGGTACAGCAGGTTTGACCGTCTAACTTGGTCATCGCGATATGACATTCAGGATCATCGGCATCAGCCATCTTTGCAGCTGTGTTTATTTATGCTCAATTGTTAGTCTTTTCAGCTCTTTCTGATGGCATATTTTAGTGATTCATCTGATCAGATGATACTGTAAGGTGGTATTGTTCAAACTTGTCTTAATTGTTCATTTCTACTGTCCCTTGCCTGGGGCTTCCTCCTCATTGCGGACGTATTGCCACCACACGCCTCACAGTCATCATCACTCTGCCTTTCTGGGTGGGTTGTTGGGCTTTCCAACGTCTCTTGCATCCCCCTAACATCCACTGATACTGAAACTTTAGAGTATTATGGTATAAATATTAGGGTTGAATGTGTTGAAAAGGAAGGGCTTTAAGGTGATGCTACCAGGCGCCTGTAGTGCTAAAGATTAGGGCTATGGGCACTATAAATTAGGGACTAGGTCTACTCAGAATTAGGGGCTACGTGCATTAGGAATTAGGGGTTAGGCGCTGATATTTAGGGGCTGGCTGAATGTACAACCAGTATCCTTGCCATGCTTCCACTTTCAAACTCGCCCCTGCCCGCTACCTCAACCCTTGGTGTAAGGCCCCTCCAGAATCGTTCCTGGGCAGTAGCATCCCATACTTCGGCTTCGGCTTGGACTTTTCGGAGCGCATAAGCCCTAAGCTCTTCCCAGGATACCACTCCGATCTTCTTCAGCAGATCCGATCGCCGCTGATGCATGGTGAGATGGTGAGATGGTGAGATAGGGAGCCTGAGAGATGGTGGCGGAACGATGATTTGAATTGGATGGTGATTATCTTGCAGCTGTGCAACCTTCATAGGGTGTAAGCCTTAGGTGTGTCTTCCCACAAGCGTATGTGTTTATTCTCACTTGTGATTGTGTTGCTCTCCTGCTGTAAGGCGTAATTTCAGTGTTGTTGGGTGTGATCCCAAAATCAGGTCGGTGCCCCAACTCTCGGAACCGATTGTTGATTTTCAATAATTTTTTGGTTTGCTCTGGATATATAAGGAGAGAGGTGTTTGATTTCGAGATTTGAGATTTCCGTGAACTCGACTTACTACATCATCGGCAACGTGCGAGAAAGACCTGGCGTATAACCCCCGGCTGTGGGCTTATGATGCCGCCGTTTCAAACAGGCGAACGAAATTAGGAGTTCAAGTCTGCACAGACGAGAAGCGGTATTGAACAATACTATCGATCGTGTCTGGTGTGTCAACAGATGGCACCGAAATTGCCACAATCATTAAGTCGAAGCATCAGTGTCCTACGGCCATAGGAAACGGTGTCCATAGATTATCTAGGGCCTATATCGCCAAAGACACGATTGGGCAAGGCTTACGTCCAATTGCCCGGGGATGTGGTTTTGAAGAGGATGAAGTTGAAAGTTCAATGCATTTATTGATGGCTTGTGCTTGATCCCAGAGGAAGTGAGGCTTCTAAACCAAATGACGACGACGAATTCATGTAAGAGAGGCAACAGAAGAAGCCCTCCGAGGTAGGCGAGGAAGGCGATAGCAGCGAACAGAGCATGGACCTGGATATTGATGGCGAGTATTGACGGCGAGTTAGCCAACTTGAGGGACTTGGATTATCCATGAGGTAGCAAACTTCAAGTACGGATGCAGACTACCCATGAGGCAGGCCTGTCTGGACATCTCTTTGCTTCTGGATGGCTATCTGTGATCGCGCCATGCATTTTCTCACATGACTTAATATTTTACTTGTCGCTCGCCTATTTGCGCCTTATTAATATGGGAGTCTTGATTTCTTATGAATCCAGCTGAACGCACTCAGCGTCTGATACCCACCCGGGGACCCACCGGATTTCCTTGTTCATGTGTCGGCAATGACATCATCACCCACATCCCAGTCCCCTGGGCGCATCCACAACCCCCAGAATCAAGCGGCGCCCAACCCGACGCAGCCGTTGCATTTTGCCTGTCTGGCAGCGGGAGTCGGAAAGTCAATTGTCCCCGATTGATTCCCGTCGTAGAGTCCAACGGGCCGCTGTCCGCTCTCGCTGTCCGAGTCGGTATCTCGGTGTCTCGGCACTGCAGCGTCCGTTCCTGGGCCTCCATGGGTTTCGCTCATCGTGTCGTAATCCGCTGAGTAACCGTCTTGTGGCTGAGTGAGCAGGGAGGCAGCCCTTCCTGGGCATCCCACGCTTCACGTCACACAGCCTCCAGCTGGCCGCTGAGAGGGGTTGCCAATCCTCTTAGTGCATAGCCCATCCCCCACAATCCTTGTTCACATTGAAAGGTCGGTCAACGGTGTACTGAGAGCCGATAGCATGGCGACAAAACACAGATGGGCAGAGGCTTCGAGCTGGAAGGCCATAGCTTACTACGTAGTACTACGCAGTAGAATAGTTCAGAACGCTGGCTTGTCTTTTTCTCCACGGACCCCATCATGACCCTGGCTCATCCATCATGACTATACCCATACTCCACCTACCAGGCAGGTTAAGGCAGGTTAAGGCATGGATGGATCTGGATCAGTCTGGGACCTACAGCGATGATGCACGTGTCAGGCCACAGCCGGCCGGCAGTGGAGAGAGTGCACACGGCGAGGAGTGATGTGCGTGAGGCGTACAGACTAGAGCAACTGTGCGATATGTCAGGCGTGATGCGCCAGGTGTGCGGCGTGAGACGGGCGTGATATCGTAATCTCGATGCACAGCCGCTCGTGCCTTGTTCGATGACATTGTAAGCGATTCCCTCCCACCCGATCGCGCCCAGTCGCAGTCGCACAAGAGGGAGCTCCGTCAAACAAGGACAGCCGGTTTCTTCCTTTTCTTGGTGTATTAATTAATGGACGAGCCCCAGCGCTGGACGTCAACGTCACAGGCAGATGCACCTAACAACTCAGAGCACCATTCGACACACAGCAGCACTAGGAGCATTGTGGCAAGTCAGCCGACAACCCCGAGCGAAGGGTAACCCGGCCTGCGCAACCGCGTAGTTTTTTGTCTTTTCGGCTGGATTTCCAAACCAAAAACACACTGGGCTCTCTTTAGGCACGGCCTCACATCCAGGCCATCCATGCCATCACCGTTCCAGGCCTGCCCTTGTTGACCTGGATCTGACCCACGGTGCGCAGCAGCGCAGCAGCGCAGCACACACAGCAGCGCCGCCTTCTTTTTAGCCAGTGCCTTCGCGCGCCAAGCTCCCCTGCCTGCCCTTGCCTTGTCATCTCGATCCATCAGGTCCCAACTGCTTTTCGTCCCGATCTTTCGCGATTTATTACCAACTGCGCCCAGCGTCGATACACCCGCCTCTTCTACTTCTTTCCCGCCATTTATTGCTCCTCGCATGCGGCCTCGTCGCCGGTCCCCTCAACCTCACTTAGCTCGCTGGCGCCGCCTCCCGCTTACCGCTGACCGCCGATCGCCTTCAACTCTTCCCCGCCATCCGCCCTCGAGGTGAAGCTGTCATTGTCACAGAGCCTTTCAACTCCTCCTGCCTTCGCCATGGCTACGCCCCCAAAGAACGATGCCCCGCCAGGGAAGACCTCGCCGCCGCCTATCGAGTATCGCTATATGTACGAAAAGGACAAGAGCCCAAGCGACCAGCTCTATGCCATTTTGAGAGCCATCAGCCGCCATGTGGTATGCTTGCGCACCCCCGGCAGGACCCCGCCAGCGCAACCCGACTAACATTAAACCACAGATCTGTAACATCGGCGACAAGGACGTCGGTCAACTGACTCCCAAGAAGCTGGCCGCCTTTTACAAGGCTGTTGGCGGCGATTATGACTGTGCGTGAATCCCATGCCGACAGGTTATGCGACGCGCGCATTGCTAACCCGCAATAGCCCTGTTTGTCGATATGCCCCACGACTCCATCTCCTACATCTGGCAGGTTACCGGCTGCCAGCACACCCTTCAACCCACCGCCGACGACTTTGCCCGTCCCTCCATTCCGGCGCTCACACCCAGAGGCTTTGCGCGATGGGAGTCGCTTGAGATCTTGCTCGGACCGGAAGAGCATGTCCCCTTCCTTCAGTACGCCGTCAAGAACTGGAAGTTGAAGCACCCAGAAACCGGCCAGGACTTCCCACTCGACCTTCCCAAGAACGTCTTTCCTACTGGAGCGGATGAAGAGGTTGACCGCTGGCACAAGTCTTGCGCCGACAAGCTTAGGAAAGATGCTTCTAAGGAGCAAAAAGCTGCCGAAGCTGCCGGCGCTGCACCCCAGCCAGACCACTCCGAGCCAAAGGTTGCCTATAGCCATGTGCGGAAGCCGTTTCAACCTCCATTCCAGGCTCGACAACGACCCGCCGACCCAAGCTACTTTGAACGGCCCCCGCCCGCTGAACGACCTGTCGCATATAACCACGTTCCCGGCCGACACGGACGAATGCCAAGCCGCTCGTCGCCTGAAAGATATCAACACGAGAGAAACACCGAGGAGCAGGCCAGGCGTAGAAGCTTCTCAGACTATAAGGTGCCACCTCAACCTGAAGCCCAAAGTCACACCCACGGGTCACCATATCTCGATCCCAACGCCAAACGACCTGAAACGACCCGCAGGCAGAGCCAGCCAAGACCGGTCTCTTCCGACTCGTCCGACGAAGATCCTATCCCGCCTCGGACAAAGCGAAGAAATGATACTAGCCCACCGTGCGCTCCGCAACCACCAACATCTAACCCACCACAATCGTACCGTCATCCCGAAATCAGAACCGAAGAGCATCGGCGACGGGCGGCGCCTAGCCCCAGCCTCCGAGAGAAGCTGGCAGAGAAGGTGACCAACATCTTGCCAAATGGCATTGTCCCAGATCGGCCACGCAACCTCTCTCGACCCACCTCGTTCAATGAACCTTCCCGACCACGCAGAAGTCGTGACCTCCAATCCTCCCGGCTCACTCGAAGCTTCTCCGACCTAGATTCGGATGAATCGTCAGAACCTGAGCCTAATGCAGCTGAGTATCAGCGGAGGCGAAGGATGCAAGATGATCGTGAGAGCCGGGAGCGAGAACGTCTTCGTGAAAGGGACAGAGGTCGACCAAGAGATTTTGATCGAGAGCGTGACGATGAGCGGCGGGAGCGTCAGTACATGCGCCGGCCGGAAGTAGAGCGACGGACGAGTAGCCACGCCGACATGGACAGGCGCCGCGACCACCAATCGTTCGACCCGCGTAATCGGGATCAGTTGAGAGAGGAGAGAAAGAGGTGGGATAAGCGATCTCCGCCCAACGAGAGAGGGACTAGTCCGATGACCGGAGTGTCAGGGAGACGGTACCCTGCTGAGCCGACCTACACCTAGAGACTGAAAGCCGGAACGGTTAATTGGACAACCAAGCCCTCTCTCCTTCGCGCCCAGCATCAACCCGAAAATCCACACCCCTTTCGGATAATGTAAGTGGGCGCTAGACAGAAGAGGAGGGAGGAGAAGAGACGGATACGGAAGTGAGAACGTTCAATCATCACTGAATTAGGAACACATGGTGTGAACAAGGCGAGAAGTCACCAACGCGCAACATAAGGCCTTTCAAAGCAATGCAACTAATTGTTATGAGACCAAACTGGATAGTCGAAGGGTGAGCAAATAATTGGGCGTTTAATGGGGATCTTCAACGGACATCTGACAAGATGTGGAATTGTTGAGTCGAAATATGGATCTGGACATAGGACACGGCGCCCGGGATTATTTTCCGAAGGGAGGGTAGGGGGTAGATGATGAATGAATACACGATAACCTGTGATATGCCCCAATTTTTCAATCTGCCATCTCCTCTTGCGTGCTGTTATGTTCTGACAGGAACGGATGGTGGATCTCAATGACGAGTTGAGCAAGTTTCCGGAGGGCCGAGCATCAACGCCAACCAAAACATTGATGCGTCAATAAGTGACCATCAGCCACGACATCATCTTTAACGATAATATTATACAATCGGGCCAGATATAGTTCATTTTCTATGGGACTACGACGGGAAGCCAGAAGCTAAGTGGGCTCGTTCCACAACAAAAACATTCTCAACACCGGAATTGCGAGGTTGGTAGCTCGCCCGCCATTTTCGGTATTCGGCCTACCCCCCGGCTCCTCGTCCCGCGCCGCTGCCATAGAGCTCTGAGACCCCCAAACTCACGCTCGCTTGAGGCAGCTCTCCCCGCTGACGGACAGGTTCCGGGCTGGCCGCAGCCAACGAGAAAAGGCGCATTGGCATCAGGGTCCAGTTGGACAGCGGGCCGAGACCTGTTGGAGCGAGCTAAGCCCCGGCGGCCCACCGCGCGCCGTGGCCTGGAGCAGTTGCTGGTTGTCTAACGTTGAGAGCTTTCACCACCAACAAAGCGAACGATCGAAACGAGGGACTCCCACGCCATCGTCCGATCCCCTCAACATGGCCAGCTACCTGCATGTCCTGCGCTGAGCACCGGCGTCTGGCGGCTTTGGTCGGGTTTAAGTGGTTTAAGCAATGGACTCGTCGTTTCATTGACAGCCCCCCCCCAGCCGAGGTTGGCGCCTCTCGATCTGCGCAGCCACGATGTTTTGAGTTGCGACGGTACAGTAGCAGTACAAGGCGGCTCGACGGGACTTACCCGAAGGGTTGTTGGCAGCCCTCCACATCAAGGTGCCTGTGCTAGTGATCTCCCGAGCGGGGGAGTGCGTAGTGTTGCGTTCATTCACTTCCTCCTCGACCTCGCCTTACGACTTTCACTCACTTGAGTAATAATCCCAGCCCGCTGCTCGCTCACCCATTGTTTCTCCCCTCACTCATTTCCACACGCGACACATACGACATGAAGGCTGGAACCCCGCTCCGTCTGAGGGCCCTGCGACTCAGCAGTGGCCCCTCGAGCGTGCTACTCCGACGACAAGCCCAACCCGCCGCCGCCGCCGCAGGATGGCAGGGTCGGGTGCGTGCCATGTCGACCGTCGTCGACTATGCTGGACGGCCATCGCAGCCGCCGCCTCCGCCGACCGGTACACATGAGAATGTCGAGAAGCAGCGAAGTGAGAAGGCCAAGCGGATCCTGCGTGATGCCGTCTCGGCGGCTCAACCCCGTCACGATTGGACCAAGGAGGAGATCGCCGCCATTTACTACCAGCCTTTGATGGAGCTGTCGTATCAATCTGTGAGTTTTTTTGTTTGTTCCGTTGCAACAATCCAATGTCTACACCCATTCAATGCCAGCCAACAGCCGGATTTCTTACCGTGCTGGACATGGGCGCTGGACATTGGGGTTACCCCGAACATGGCCTGTATGCCAATCAACAACGTGATGATTGGCTGACCATCACCCACCCATTCAGAGCACCGTCCACCGTCGCTTCCACAATCCAGCGGAGGTGCAACTCTGCACGCTCATGAACATCAAGACAGGTGGATGTACCGAGGACTGTTCGTACTGCGCGCAGTCGACTCGCTACCAGAAGGGCACTGGCCTCGAGGCCAAGCGTGTTGAGACGGTTGAGAGCGTTCTAGCAGCGGCACGCGTGGCCAAAGAGAAAGGAAGCACTCGCTTCTGCATGGGCGCCGCGTGGCGGGACATGAGGGGGCGCAAGAACAGCCTCAAGAACATCAAGGACATGGTGCAGGGCGTCAAGGGAATGGGCATGGAGGTGTGCGTGACGCTAGGCATGATCGACGCCGAGCAGGCCAAGGAGCTCAAGGCGGCCGGCCTCACGGCATACAACCACAACGTCGACACCAGCCGAGAGTTCTACCCATCCGTCATCTCGACTCGCTCGTATGACGAGCGATTGCAGACGCTGAGCCATGTCCGTGACGCCGGACTCAGCGTGTGCTCGGGCGGTATCCTGGGCCTGGGCGAGTCGTCTGAGGACCGCGTCGGCCTGCTGCACACGGTGTCGACGCTGCCGAGCCACCCGGAGAGCTTTCCCGTGAACGCCTTGGTGCCGATTAAGGGAACGCCGCTGGGCGACCGTCCGGCGGTGGAATTTACGAGCATGCTGCGGACGATTGCGACCGCTCGCATCGTGATGCCCGCAACCATTATCCGAATCGCCGCGGGGCGCAAGAGTATGTCGGAGGAGAAGCAGGCCATGTGCTTCATGGCCGGTGCTAACGCCATCTTCACGGGCGAGAAGATGCTGACAACAGAGTGCAACGGCTGGGATGAGGATGCGGCCATGTTCGGGCGGTGGGGGTTGGGTCCGATGAAGAGCTTCGACAAGTCGCCGCAGCCGGCTCCGGAGGTGAGAGTTCTCTAGACGTCGACAAGACGTGAATCAGAGAACGCAAAGGCATAGGTGGAATCCCTTGGAGTTCGAGTCGCTGGTGAATATATAAAATTGCCTACCTTGTTCAATTTACTTTTGGGGAACACTCGTGTCCGCGGATAGTCTCTGTTCATTGTGCTCGTACCTACATACCTAGTGCTGCTTGCTGTCGATTCCGAAATGAGGTGCCGCGTCTGAGTGTCAATTACTTGATTAGGCAGAGTCCATGACCGGTTCAGTCACCGGGACCGGCATGGTGCCGGTCCACACTCTCGGCCACGGAGACGCAGGGTAAAAAAAGAAGGCAGCCAGGGGGACTGGGCTGGCCAGGGGTCTTTGCGCACTGATTGAGTGATTGAGGCGCGGGGTGATGGAAAGAGGGATTGGATGAGGGGGATGGGGAGATGTGGAGGGGGGGCATGACATATGACCGCCCAAGCCAGGTCAGGCCAGGGGACGCAAGACGACACGAGAGGAACAGCGGCTCGTGACCTGGCAAAATAATGAAAGACTAGGTGAGAGATTCTCGGCCAGGGGGTTCGGGGGGATTTGTAAGTGAGTGAATGTGATATTAGGAACTGACGGCTGCTGACTCGTGAGCGGACTTGGGCGGAGTGAGACCCATGACAATGGACGGAGGACGGAGACTGTTCCTGCACCGGAGGTGACCGAGATCATCAGGTACCAACAGGTCTGAGAAGGAAAGGAAGAAAAAAAAAAAGGTTACCGCCCACATACAATACGACAGGATTAGTATGTTATCAGTACTCGGAAAAATACACGCGGCATAACAAAAGCATAGACTTGGTCCTGGGAATTGACAAGGCCCTCGGGTCGGACGTCACGAAACAGGGTCTCGAGTGTTCATCAACAAACAGAAACCGCGTAACGGTTCGAGACCGCTGACCATTCATTCCGGTAGCGTGCGGAGGGATTGTTGCACAGCACATTACAGCGCATTACAACGCATTGCAGCGTGAATGGCTGGGCCAAGACAGAAGCGACAGGCCGGCGGCGGGATACGCAATTTACCTGAGGCATTACTACTGATGCTCCGTAGACGGCGATCCTCTCCGGGCTGGAAAGGAAGTAGTAAATGCTCGGTAGTGGCCAGGGTCCTTTTCGACGTGGTGGGGGAGGTGTACGGATAGTGATGGATTCCCCACAGGCATCCCACGTTTCCCTCGCCCAAAGGGCTAAAGGTCAAGAGGCACACCGACCGAACAACGTTCCCTGTCCGCTAAGGAAGACCCCTTCGTCTTCTACTAGGCGCCTTCGCGTTTCTGCGTCCTGGCCCCCGCTGGAGAGTCATGGCCACCATCGTCGCCGCCTGCGGCCTGCGATGCTGGACCTTCCAGTGGACGGTTCCCACGTCCCACGCCCCTGGGAAGCGCGCGGGCCCACCGCTGCTGCGAGACGCGGGCAGCCTATGAACGGCGGTCATGTCGGTATGCACGACTACTGTGTAAGCAGACGCCGGGATATTGTTGCGCACCCTGGTTCGCTGCCTCTGACTGCCTGGCTTGGGCTTGGGCTATGGGCTTGGGCTTAGGCTTGGGCTTGGACCTGGGGTTGGACAAGGCTGGCTTGCTTGCGCTGATCATTGGCAGCTGGTAGCATCTTGCGGTGGCATCGGATCCAACACGAGGACCAGAGGGCCAGAGTACCTAACCCAGGTGCCCAGATACCCAGGTGAATACCTCGATGGACACCCTGGGCAAGGCGAGCGCACCAAGTACAGATGTCGGCCAGCACCGTCTCTTGGCTGTATACGACTCACGTCGACCGTACGGTTTGCCGCGGATGTGTCTCCCGCTACGGGGTCCGGATATTTTCCTTTCTTTTCCTATTCTCGCCCCTCCTTCTTCCTTCGCCCTGGCTCCCGCTGCCGCCTGACCTTGCAGGTCACAGAGCAGTCTGTACCTGACCTTCCTGACCTTACTTTTCCCTTACTTTTCCCTTCCCTCGCTCGTACGGTGTACAGCGCACCCCCCTCCAAACCCAACCCAACAAACATTTTCTTCCTCTTCCCCCTCACAACCCCGAACAGAACAACTGCACACAACTCTCTCTTCCAACGGCCTGGTTCTCTCAGCCCTCCTGCCTCGAGTGTTGTGTGTGCGTGTTTCTCTCCTCTAGGGAAGCCGCCACCAGGCCTCCCGGCTCTGTGGACCTGACTCTAGTCCCTCCCTCGCCCACTGGACTCGTCGTCACTGCTCACACCCTCTCACCCGCCATCACACCCCCGCCGAGAACGCCCGACCACCAAGACAACCTAAACTAAAAGGCCGCCCGCCGCCTTCGTGCCGCTCACTCGCTCGCCTCCTGGTCGGTTGCCCGCCTTCGTTCTCAACTTAACCCTCACTTCCTCCCCTCGACCGCAACTGCGACTGCGACTGCGACTGTGATTGTGACTGTCTCGGCCCGTCAACTACGGTGAACGGGAATCTCGGGTCTTGTCTCTCTGTCACCTCTGCCAAACCCGCCCGGAGCCTTGAGCCACCGTTTCAACAGCGCTCCGATTACGTGACCGACCTGCTTCCTTCTGGCTCATTCTTTCACCGTCGACTGCCTAGACCGTTTCTCTTCCGCTTTAGCAACTCGATTGCGCGCTTCCCTCCAGGCTAGACTACGCACTCTCCGATCTCCCAACATCCTTCGCATCTCTTTGTGCCCCAACAACACCGCCAACATGAAGGGCCGCCCCGTCGACCAGATCGTGTACGAGTGCATGTTCCCTCGCGCCAAGAGCAACGACCCCCAGAACTTCCACGCCCTTCTTCAGCGCAGCCTCATTCCCGAGGTCCGCCAGGAAACCCACGCTTTCTACGGCCACCTTGAGACCCAAGAGGCCAAGTACCCCGGCCTCGACTACACGCATCGCACCCACCGCATCCGCCTCGCTCGCTGGCCATGGCACCGCCGCCTCTTCCGCGCCTTTGACGGCCTACGCCTTACCGATGCCGAGATCGCCGGCCTGACCAAGTGGGAGGGCACCAAATGGGCCAAGGAGAAGTTCGAGAGGGAGCAGGGAATTAGCATCCGCGACACCACCGCCGACGGCTTCCCCGACTGGACTGAAATTGAGGACCGTCCTCGTGGAGTCGCGAGCCACCCCGCCAGTGTCGGTTACGTTGGCCTTGACGACCTCGACGACGGCGATATGGACGTGGAGAGCGAGAATGAGATTGACAGCGTCGGCGTTGAGCTTAACGAACGACTCCGGGCCCAGGCCGCCCGCAGAGAGGCCGGGGATAGCACTGCTGTCCTGGACGAGGAGTGGGAGCAGTGGCTCAAGAACGCCATTGAGAATGGCGAGCTCTTCCGCCACGGCAACGATTCCAACATTACCCCCACCAGCCTGCTCCCCACAAACATCGTCAGTGCCGCCCGCGCAGGCCAGTGGAGCGAGGTTCCCGATTTCCTCCAACCCATGCTCCGTCATACCCTTCAAGAGGAGGGGGAGAGCCGTATCCGCAACAGCATCCCCCAGCAGGTCCAGCAGATGGGCGAGACGTCAAGCCCTTCGTCTCCGAGTACAAGTACATCTAGCGGGCTTCTCCGCCACCTAATCAACCAGCAGCAACAGCAGCAGCAGCAGCAGCAGCAGCACCGAGTCCGCGTACCCTGGCCCCGCCGTACCTACTCGGACCTCCGCCTCCCGGTCGGAGATTCAGGACCTGGTCAGCGCACCACCGAGGCTTCGACTTCTGGTGCCTGAGGGCTTTGAAGTTGGCGTTTTTACTTTCGACAAGTAACGAGACCAAGAAAGCACGAAAGCACGAAAAGAAGAGACCATTGCCAGTTAAAATTATACCCGACGCATCACCTTTTATTATTATTCATGGCACTCCATTTTTGCGACACGACACCGTCTGGACTGGTCCAGCCTTCTTTCTGTCACAGCACTGGAGCACACACGCAACCATGCCTGCACTCGCACACGCACGCGTAACACATAGACTCGCATACGACCCACTGATTCCCGCCCTCACCCCTCGCCCTGTCTCAATGCAAACATTGGCGACGGCTTCAGGTGGCGCGGCATTTCTTTCATATCTGCTTCTCCCCTTCCAGAATGGACAATGGTGTTTGGGCGATTTTGGGTTAGGAATCGGGACATATTAGGATGATTTTATTCTTAAGGGCGTGCTTTGAATCAGGGCAGCAGTGAGGCGCCTCGGGGCATAGGACTGGAAACGCCCATCCCCGGCCGCTGGATTTCCCGGCTAGAGGAATGCGCAGAAAAGCGTTGTGCTTCTCTTGTGGTATTTCCTTGTTTTTATGTGCTGGTCACTTTTATGTACTGGCACGAGATAGATAGCCGGCAAACAGGAGCCTGTATGGTGAAACTGTATCTTTGGCTTTTGTCCACAAGTGACACCAGATTGATTGCACACCCTGATCGTGAAACGCGCATGCCGTGAGTTTTGGGAAGAGTATTACATTCGCACGCATGGTTATTGGTACTCGTGTGCAGATCTTACGCGTCAATGTCGAGCTATTAATATCAACACATCTCTAGAAGTAATAGATAAAATCAATATTCATTTTCTTTGCATCTATTCTCTTCGTATTTAGGGAAACTCTGTTCCCTCAACCAGACGCATGAACCTAGAAGGAACTGTTTATAATGGTGCACCCATTCTGAAGTTATGTATCTAATACATGCAAATGGGATCACTATTTGAGAAATGTGTGCAACTTTTGAGGCAAGCTTTTATACTACCTAAGACATGCGTATGTCGTCGTCACTCACTGCCTGTGCAAGTCCCTTGACTTGTGTCCAGACCTGTGACCTCTCATAATGCAATTCCAGTAGAGACTCGATGCACAAAAACCCAAACCCGTAAGACCCATCGAAAGTGCCAAAACGCCACGCTTCAAACCATCCCCCACCAATACCGGCAAAATACAAAAGCCAAAGCGACCCTTTCGGAGCGCGTGGATCCCTCCATGATGACCATCGCGCCTAGAGCCTCCGCCTGGAACTCGGTGCGAAGACCTACCTGTCCGGCTCCAGGTGGGACCACTCGGGGACAGCCTTGATCTGCTGCCACATGAACTTCTCCAGCTTGGTGGCTGACTTGGCGTACGGGGTGCTCTCGTTGTTGTACTTGCGGCAATTGTTGAAGACGAGGCCAGCGTCCCGGATGAAGTCCTCGGGGGTGGCGTACTGGTCGGCCTCGAGCTTGTTCTCCATAGTGCTGAGGTCCATGGGCTCCTTGATAACATCGTAGTAGTCGGCGACGTCGTCGCGGTTGACGGGGACGAGGAACGGCCACGCCGAGTTATGGTTCTGCAGATCGTTGAGCAGGTGGAGGAGCTGGTTGTAGTTGGGTCCATGGCGGGGCTGGCGGGCGAGCTCGTCCATGTCTGGAGACCAGCCCGAGGCGCGGATGGCGGGGATGTCCAGGGGGTTGATGTCGGTAATGCCGGTTTTCCATTCCTTTGGTGGCGAGTGGACGTTGTGGGACTTGGAGTAGGCGCGGATCTTGGCTTGGACGCACTCCTTCTGCTTAAGCAGCATACGACCCATCTCGAGGTAGCGGATCCGCGGCAGCATAGAGCACTGCATGATGGTACCACCCTCGTAATCCTTGATATATCCCATCCACACGTTCTTATCAAGGGTGATCTCTTTCGTGAAGCCCTGCTTCTTGAAGTAGCCAATCGCATAGTTGTCGGCGTAGGTCAAGAAGTGCATCACGTCGCTCGTGGCCTTGACGTAGTCCTTGAGGTGAGACATGAGGTGCGCGCCGTAGCCTTTGACTTGCTGGTCAGAACTAATGGCACAGAAGACAATCTCGGCGAAGCGGCGGCCCTTGAAGGGACGATATGTAATTCCACCAACGACCTCAAGAGGCTTCTTGACGATGGCGATGGACAGATGGGTGCGGTCGTAGACGAGGCGGGCGATGTAGTCCTTGGGCATCTTGGGGAGCTGCTTCTGGAAGATACATTTGAGGCCGGTGAGGATGATGAGGGATTCGCGATCGTTGTCGTTGTTGACTACACGGAACTCGATTTCGCCGGTGCGCTCTTCGATGACGGCGGGCTGATGGTATGTGGTTAGCGAACACGCTCGAATAGCTCACTGTTGGGCATCTTGGGGCTAGGTTTACCTTTTCGGGAAAGGGGATGGGCTTCATGGCCGGCTTCTTTTCTGGAGGCTCGACGGATTCGTCTTGCTTGATGCGCTTGGATGGGGTGGGAGACGAGGGCTCCTCCTCGGCCTTGCGCTTGTTGGCGCCTAGGGGTCAAATGTCAGCTTGGGGTCCAGGATTGATCGCATACATGAGAGGAGGTAGACCGACCTTCTTCCGACATGTCTGCGACTATGTAATCGCTACTTGATCCCGGCGAATGTTGGTGGGAGCGTGATCGAGTCTCCACGGGTTGGCGTCTGGGGAAGCATCATGATGGTGGAGAGTCGCCGCGGTGGTCCGTGTGTTGCTTATGTCATTTCAGGCACCACGCCGCTAGAAGCGGCCAGG
Organism: Cylindrodendrum hubeiense; assembly: GCA_014621425.1. NCBI lineage: Eukaryota > Fungi > Ascomycota > Sordariomycetes > Hypocreales > Nectriaceae > Cylindrodendrum > Cylindrodendrum hubeiense. Next base: position 64,616 of record JAANBB010000147.1, read on the forward strand.
GGAACACATGCGCTAAACTGCATTGGTCTATCGGCCACGATTGCGCATCGTAAGCTCGTGAAGCTCCTCCAGACGACGTTGCAGCTTGAACCTCGCAAGCAAGCAAGCCAGTTCCGCCAACACACGTCCGCCCACCCGCCTTTCCACCAAACGCCGCCTCCCCGACCGAACCTCTCTGTCGCCCACTGCGACATTCCCCTTCGAAGTCTAGCACATGGATTCCTCGCTGCATGAGGTTTGGCAAGCTGCTGCTGGCAGTCCATTCTTCCCTACCCTCAGCAAGGGAAACCAGTTCTGGATCAGCTTCCTGCTGTTGCTTCTGGGAATCTTTTTGACGGGCGCCTTCGCTCTGAGTATGTTTTCCCGTGCCGCGGCAAGGTCTGATGTGCATTGTTGCTAATCGTCCCATAGACCGATCTCTCATCAACGTCCCCGTGCTCGGCATTCCGGCTTCTCTGGCGATTGCGTACGCCCCCTCCTTGACAATTGCCCTCCCGACCATGGCGCTAACATTCCCAGATTCGGAGTCGTTTACATGTTCTGTGCTGTCGGAGTCTACGTCTAAGATACCCCTCAAAAAGTCCCGTTCCATCGGTTTTCTGTACAATAGTTGGAGCAAAAAAGAGAAGACGCCACTGAGCGCCTGTTGTATTTCTGCCTAGTTTTTGATCTTTTCTCATTCGCACGCATCTCTCACCTTATTTCGGATACAGTTTGCATCGTGCTGAAGATGGCGCCCGAAGCTCAGCCCATCTTTCGTGCCGTCGCAACGTCGACAAGACCCCTTCATCAGCTCCTGCGATGCATCAACTTTGCCCCTCGAGTCCACGTTCAGATCACCGAAGATGGTGTCAGATTCGCGGCGGATCATGCAAGAGTGATGCAAGGTAAGGCTTAACTCGTACTTGACACCACGCCCGGGGAAGATGCTGACGTTAGGGTTTTAGGAGTTGCCTTCCTTGACAAGGCTCTGTTCTCATCTTACACCGTCAACCTCCCTACCCCAGAAGATGATGAAGCCATTGAGCTCCCCAACTTTCAAATTTCCTTGGAATCTGTCCTAGAAGTGATCCAAATCTTCGGGGCCGTCGACGTGGCAACGCGTGCCCAGAAGGCCGACCAGGACCCCTATCGCAGCAACCTTCGGAATTATCGACCAGATGCATTCAGCAACCAAACCCTAGGGATATCTGGGACTTGCACCCTTCTCTATGCAGAAGAAGGAGATCCGTTCAAAATCACCATTGAAGAATCTGGAGTCAAAACCACAGCAGCCCTGACCACCTACCTCCCAGAGGCTCCAGAGGATATCCCTTTCGATCGGAACGACCTCTCCTTCAAGATAATCATGCAATCCCGCTCCCTTCTAGATACGCTCGCTGAGATTTCCCCCACCGCCCCCACGAAGCTGGCGATCACCGTCACCAAGACATCGCCCTATTTTGCCCTTGTGGGCTCTGGGGATCTTGGGAGCTCCACAGTAGACTTTGCCCGCGGCAAGGATCTCCTTGAGACATTCAGCATTCAGGACAAATGGTCACAGTGCTACAAGTTCGACTTTATCAAGAGTTCCACGGAGGCGATGCGGATTGCGAACAAGGTTAGCTTGAGAGGTGATGGCCAGGGAGTGTTGAGTCTTCAGTTTATGGTAGATGTGGAAGGTGGCAAGAGGAGCTTCTTAGATTTTCGGTTCGTTCCGTTTATTCATCATGACGAGGATGACGAGGAGGCTGAAGACGAGGATTGAAGCGACACGGTCGCGACATGGTCTGGTATCCTTTGTCTATGCCTTGATTAGAAATATATTGTTTCTCCCTTGAACCGGCCATGCGCATTAGACGGATTGTTTCATACCCCACATGGATCACAACTTTGACTCAGGTCGGTATCTTTTGCCGCTAATTTCTTATTTCGTTGGTAGTCGCACGTACTCGGTTTTCCTTAGACTCGAAGGATACGTAGATGTATCCCTGATTATTAGTTGGTGTATTAGCGTTTACTTCCCTACAACATTTGCTGAGAACCAAAGATAGGCAGGCTCTTGTGACGAAGTCATAAATGCACAACACATTAGATCCTTGTAGGGTGTACTTGTTGGGCGAATAAGCAAGCGGCTAGCTGACGCCGAAACATGCTGATTGTTTCCCAATCAAGGTCCAGGACGTGGTATCGGCCGATTATGCCATTGGCAGTTACGCAGTCTCGCCCTGCGCCAAAGACACAGTAGCCGCCCACATGAGGGGATGGTAGGTTGACTTGTGGGCCGTCCAGACAAAGCATCACACCACTACACGCATCATGGCGCTTGTTGATTGACAAAAGAGCGAAGCAAAAAAGTGATGCTTGGTAGCTTCGTCGTTCCATGGTGGCGGGTTCCCATCTTTCACGTCAGACTGTCGCAGAGTGTGACGCCCCTGTCCAATCATTTGGCCGCGAGGCCCCCTTTGATCGTCCGGTGGAATTCAAGCCGCGCCGAGATGGCTTTTCAACCTGAGACCTGCAAACTCAAGGAACCGATCGTGATAAGGGGTCTTGGAATGGAGACCCGTGCTTTGTTTCAGGGTGCATGGCAATGGACGGGTGGGATGGGTTGAATGGTTAAAAGGAGCAAACGCCGTCGACTCTTGACGGACTGGACCTAGAACGCTAGTTTTATTCATCTACAATTCTCCAACATACGTCCCTTTCGGTACTGTCGATATCGTCTCTGCTGTACGGCTTCGTTCACAGACCCGCACACTTCTACCAACATGAACTGTTCTGGCCATATCAAGATGGCGGTGACCGGGGGACGAATCGTCGAGACCAGAACCAGAGCAGGAGCCTTGCCAAATCGTGTTCTTTGCTCGGTCAAGTCATTGTTGGCGACGATATTCGTCAGCAAGTCAGCATTGATTATCCGCGAGGACGAGCATGAGCCGCTGCTAGAGGAGACAAAGGCGTTTGTACCGAGGCATGCAGCTTCGTCGTTTCTCAAGACGGCAACACCCAGAAGGATGATGACACACAATGAGATTCTCTAAGCGAATATTTGGGTACATGGCTGCGAATACGAGCGAACCACGGGCAGGACAAAGCTCGATGATGAAGAGCATCTGCAAAAGCGCGAATCACGATGAACAAATGGACGAAAACGACAAGCAATGGACGCGGGATCAAACTGTGACCGCCACCCAACGAATACGACAAACTACAAAATAAGCGACACTTATGGAATGGTTCTTCTTCGGACCTAATCAAGGACTATATCCCTATTCAGGCAATCTGACTGTACACTTGGGGGCGACGTGTAAGATAGAGTTATTACGTCGTAGGCGCTTGGAGGAGTTATTTTGGGGTTCAATTCGAACCGGTTAATGTGTCAGATAATATATTCCACGCCGCTGAGGATTGAAACAAACATGGGATTGAATTTCCTGCTCTTAAGTGCATCCTGTGTCTAATCTACAGAAAGTGCCAAAATTAGAACCAGCCTAGGCCGAGTGCTCTGGCGCCCGGCAGTGGTGAGTAAGTGAGGGTCCCACCCGCGGCCGCCTGCAGAAGCCGGCGATCCTTCGCGCCGATGAGAGTGGGTTGGTTCTGTCCAGCGCTGTAGCAGCGCACAGTAGGCATGTTGGCGTTGGCTGTAAAGTCCACTTTGCATTTTCGCCTTAGCATGGCGATATAGGTGGGCTTATACACGCGGCCATAGCCTACGCACGCACGCACATCATGGCATGATAAAGTTCGCACTGTATCACGTAGCTTGAAGCCATCGGCTTCTAGTCCGCGGTCGTGCATGTGTAATGAGTGTAGACAAGCATCACTCATCGCGGTTACGAGCTTAATCATCGTTTCAGGGCGGCGTCTAAGCCCACCTGCCGACGGATAGATGCCGCCTGCAGCTAACCTTGGGGTCTAGGGAGGCGGAGTGTTACGACCTGGTGGAGATGGACTGCTCCGCGCGATGAACGAATTGAGACTTGGGGTCGGCCGCCGGAGCGAGGTGCTCCCGAAGGGATTTTTAGCTAGAGTCGTTTTCAGCACGGCGATAATTCCAGGCACTTTTTGTCTGGGCCCACTGGGATGCAGGTGCGGATAGTTGATGTGGTAGCAAGGATGGATGGACCAGGTTTGTCCGAGCCGATCCTGCGAGAGTGCGGCATGTGGGTGCGAAGAGAGATGCCGATGAGGTCAGGATCGTACGCATCGCACGGGCAGTGACTGGCTGAGTCGAAGCATCGAACGTTTATTGTTGGTTAGGGACCTTGGATTTGTCTGCATCTGTGCTATGTAGAACCAACAAGTGGTGGTTAGTCTTGGCAATGTTGGTCAAGTCAAGCCCAAGTCAAGCCCGAGTCAAGCCTCATTGAAGTGGTGCATACCTATCCAACGGTGCATGTTCAGGCTTGCACCCAGGCATCAGCACAGCCGTCCTCTGCAATCCACCAGCCACATCCCGTGCCGCGATGTTCCAGGGCTTTCACAACACCACCATCCACAACACCAGCACCATGCAGGCCTGTCTGCAATCCGCAAATACATCAGAGTAGTACTGCCGTCCATTTCTTCCTACGCTTCTCGAAGGATCCGGAGCGAAGCTTCTCCGGGACAGTGCAGAGGCCCCCGACATCCGGAAGTTCGACGCTTCCGGATTGAAGATGCCGATTCCTCGGCCCTTGACCCAAGCCGGGACTCAGTTCATGTCGACCGTCTGAAACCTCCCGGAACCAGGTTCATCAGTGTCTTACAGATCAAGGCACTACTGTCCTTTTGTGGCCACATACGTACAGCGATCAGCGTCAACCTTGTTTGGGGGCCTCGTCGCGATCCATTTCTCCCTGCAGGTCTCCAGCCAAGCCTCGGAATGGGACCAGGACAATACGCGCACCATTTGCCGCACATTGGTCACTGGGTAAAACGGGCAGTGCGGCATGTGCCGCGAGCAACGTTTCTCGCTCTCCACAATCGCGGGGGCGACCACATGGTCCCGAGTCCGAGTGTTGGTGTCGGACTCTGGCCATTTCATTGCTCCATGTCAGCGAAGCCAACAATCGACCAGGTCGCCGACTAACAGACTTGCGCAACAGTCATCCGGAGTCCCCGCGGGCTATGTGGCGGTAGACTCGAGATAAAGGCACCGTTGGCAACTGGGCCGCTGTGGCGATATAATGGTTGCACTGTCCGTCGAGTCGCATTCGTGTCACGATATTAGGTCGAGCATCATGCTGTGCTCCAGTCCCCGTGAGTTGTCATTCCCGTCCAACCGGCGACAGTGACGTAAAGCTCAAGCAACCGTGCTGTCGTCACTACCGCTTCCCCGGGCTGTGCACTCCTCTGCCGCGGTGCGCTGTGCCTGTGCTGTACCTCCCCATGGCCGGACCGTTCACCAGGTGGCCAGGGCAGAGCGGGAGCACCCTGGAACCAATCCCTGAGCGTCGAAGGAGCTGGAGGATCAAGTATTCCATCCACGGTGGCAGCACGGTGGCAGCAGCGCCCGCCATGCCCCGAAGAGTGTGCATCGATACAGTACCAGCTCACCCACTGGGGAGGGGCGAGTGCGGCTGGCCCATGTTCCCGCGATACGAAGTCGGGCTTCCATCGGTGAAGCATTCTGCTTGGAAGCCAGAATAGCAACAGCCACGATAGCAAGCGGCCAGTAACAGCCCGATCCTGAACCAGCACTTCCCAGTTCTGTGTGTCTGCCCGCATGCCGTGCAGGGTTGGCTGGTATTGCGTCTCCACCGCATCCTGGCCCCGGTCGCATCCATCGCCCATGATCCTTGGAAGCCGCTTACATGGCAACGATGTGCACTCCGGCTGCCCAAACAATCCTCTTCGCAACACGCCCGCACCGTGTGCGTTCACAGGTATTTGATTTGTCCTGCGCCATGTCTTGGTGCCGTCAATTTCATGATATATCCATTGCCCTATCCGGAGCCCTGGCCGTTTTCAAGTTTGGGGAAATTAATCGACATCAACTCACCCGGATGCATCCCTAACCTGCCTGTCGTGCTACACCACTCGCCACCCTTATTCCACCTCTTAATCCTCGCCAGAGCCATGTGAAACGTTTCCTACTTTTTTATACCATTTTCATTTTATTTAATCCCCTGCAGCATTTGTGCTGTGTCGCTCAACCCAAAATGGCAGGATTCATGTTGCGACGGCTTATAAGTTCGAATCGCGCGAAGGCGAAGGACGACTGCGACAGTCTCTATTCTTGCGACGAAGACGACTCTCGATCTATCAAGCAGGCCTCGGCAAAGAAGCAGCGCACGCAATCATGGATTCCGGCCAGCAAGAAGAAGCACGCCTCGGCCGTTCCCATCAATATCCGGAGGGTCCACAGCATCCATCGGATCTCGAATCCATTGCCTCACGTTGCCATCCAAGGGCCCTATTCTTCCTCCTACAGCTCACTGCCTGGCTTCGAGGCACAAGACGACGTCATCGTGGGGACCCCGCCCCAGCACCGAAGGGCTGCGTCCACTCTTTGTCTCCCTTCTGAAGGGCGAATCAACCGGCATTCCCTTACACCCCAACGACCTCGAAGGCCAATGGATGAATTGCTCAGCTCTCCCAATGAAGAAGTTCTTTTGAGTCCAACTCATCTGAGACCCTCTCTCTCTTTGTCCGTCCCCAGTGCCGAACAACCCGAAAACCGGCCTCACAGCCAACTTTCGCTCAACAAAGACAGTCCAACTGGGTCAATGATCATTGATGAACATTTAATGTTGCAGACAGAGGAGGCGTTCCAAGCCGTTGGAAGTGCTCTACAATACATTAGACCTACATCACAAACATATGAGCAACTACCAACATCTTCACCGACATCTACTTTACCACTTCCATTATCTATTACACACAAACACACGCAATCGATGCCTCTTCCCTTGAGGTACAACAAGGACCAGAGGTCCCGAGACATCAAGTCTCCGTCTCCACTATTAATCCCAGCGAGAAAAGCCTCGGTCAAGAAATCCAGGAGGAAAGATACCGCTCTGAAATCCTCGTTCAGTGTGAAACGCCAGAGAAGGTCTCTGATGCCCAGTACACGGTGGGCCCTGCCAGAAAATGTCACAGAAATTCTTACGGGCCAGCGCTTTAAGCGCATCGAGGCAGATGAGATGTTGACACCAGAGCGGTTGGAACTACTGAGGATTAGGCGAGAGAAGGCACGAGTAGAGAAGGAGAAGGAAGAGGAAGCCCAGCTGAAGGCTCGCTCATCCATCGAATCAACTCGCAGCCTAATATCGGAGAACCCTGATACGCCCCTCGAGCCATTCCACCTCGAAGGGCTATCGTTGCGGATTGGGGCGGCAGGCGTTGACGCAACGGCAATGTCCGTGGAAGCAGCACCCTGTTCAATCCACTCCGATTCAGATGTCATCCACCAAGACTTTTCGATTCAGATCGATGCGCCGGAGAGTGGAGAATGCTCAAAAAGCGTCGAGGATCAGCCTGCGGAAAGTGACGATGATTCGACCAGTGCGATGACTCCTATGCCTCTCCCACCACCCAAGAACCCTGCACGATTTGGAGTGCCACCGCACCAGAGACCACTACCACCGCTACCCCAAGGCAAGGTGACAACTCGACCGAACATACCCCCGAAGGCTCCGACGAGGCTCCGGGACCAGCGTGGGTCAAGCCTGAAAGCTGAGGAAAAGGATGGGATCCTCCATCTCAAGAGCACCCCATTCACGATGACACAGCCGCTATTCCGACATGGTCCTATCACCTTGCCAAAGACGGAGGCGCAACAGGTGGTGACGATGGACGACAGGCTCGATTGGACGGCGTTCCAGATGGCCATCCTGTGTGGCGCTGGAGACTTGTTCCAGGATTTAACTATTCAAGAGGACGCTAAACAGGTCGATGATATTACGACTTGGTTCGGCTCGTTTGGATTCGAGACGTATGGAGAGATGATCCCAGAGGATGTGCCTGGGCTGTCCTTCCGAGGCTCCTCTCACAGTACCATCTCATCATCTCCCTCAACAATAGATTTGGATATGGATCTTCCCATCCCAGTGGGGTCTGAATACCCATCTGGGTTCTGGAACGATCCTTCACCCGGACAAGGTCTCAGCAAGGAAAAGTTCTACAACAATTCGGGACTAAAGCGCTGGATGGGCGAGGGCCGGCCGAAGCGACACACAACACGCAGCTCAATGGATAGCCTACCGCCGAGCCCGATGCTGCCTCTAGTGATGCCGGTGAGAGATCTAGCCGGAGGCGACGCATCGGAGCCGGTGCCGATGGGATTCAACCTGCATCACGACTTGGGAGACTTCTTGAGGTGGGAGGCGGAGAACGTGTATGTGAATGGGTTCTGCGCATCGCCTTGAAAATGGGGCATTTATTATTTGGGTTTCTTTTCTTTTGTCTTACACTCATGACTCAGGTGCATCTGGTTTTGACATTTGGGATGGATGGGGTTAATGATCTGGCCATTTTGGAATTGGGAGCGGGGATCATATTATCATTATACCAACCTACAACGGCGCCCTTATGGATACGGTCAACGACGGCATTGTCGGCATGACAGGTTGGATGGGGCATTAATACGGCGCACAATGTTGATTAAACATGGAAATGGAAATTACATCAGTCTCTCCCTATGATGCGGATGTGCGTGAATTCTCAGGTTGCTGCCTACGGTAGTCTGTATGTTGGTTAAGTGCTGCGTACGACGCTCCCCACCAGCGTCTAAGCGAGCTGGATTGGGGAGTCAAGTACCTATGCATCTGTCGAGCAGGGCGCGACCAACGAGTCCAGAACAGGAGTATCAGCTGATGAGAGGCGTAGACATATTTTAAAGCGGATTGTTGACCGGCATGTCTTGAGAACAACCAACCCTCCTAGCAGGCATCAATACTCACCCAGATCAAAGCTTGAACCCAAGCTTGAAAGGAGCACCATGTTCGCTCGGGTGTTCATTCGAGTCACCATCACCATCATCGCGGCGGTGGGCCTTTTCCTCGTCGGGTTCTGCATCAATGAGGGGCCGGTATTGCCGTCTATGGAGTGGCTGGAACATATCGCAGACCTCTTCGACCACCCAATCCTTTACAGATTGGGCATCTACAGCTACGACTACGAGGGCCGAGGCTACCACGACGAAGCCTTGGGCTATTATCGAAGCAATTCGCGGACCTCGTTTGAACGCTACATCGGCACAAACGTCGCGGGCTACCCGGGCAGAGGTGGCCGGTACATGCTGGACGGGTGCTCCGCCGTTGAGCTGGACTTCCTGGGCCTCAACCGGTTCGAGGAGGCGCAGCGCTCCTACGACGACGAGGAGGAGGAGGCGCACTGCGGGCGGATGCGGCAGTTGGGCGCGCGATTGGATAATATAGCTGACTGCGAATGCGACCCCGATGACGACCCCGAGCTGGGTGAGCAGTCCCGCATGGCCAAGCTGATCGAGGAGGAAGACTCCGTCATATATGCAGGATGGCCGGCCGGCGGCGGCGTGTGGGTTGCCAAGATGTCCAACTGGGAGGCGTACGAGAGGGGAGCGGGGCGGATTTTCAATGCGGTTACGATGGAGGAGCGGTGCATGGTGATTAATCAGCTGGGAGGGACGTTTTACCTGGATCCGATGGCGTGTCCGCATCTCGATCTTGATGACGGGAGTTGTCGCAAACTGTGTGCAAGGAGAGGGCCAGATTGGTGATGAAGATGGCGATGGATGCCGTTTTGTCGACTGCACCCGCCACGGCTGATAGGGAGCGAGGGCCCCTGTTAAGCCGGAGGCTCCAAGCTGTTTCATCCGTACATATGAGATTCACGGAGACGTCGGTCGATGGTAATAGAGTTGATAGTAAGAGAGTTGATGGCAATAGAGTTGAGTGTTGTGTTTAATGCCGGCCTGGGAATGCTCCACTACTCCGACAGTGGCGGAGATACACGTGTGGCGCGCCGCCAACGCCAACAAGGTCTCACTCAACAGGTTGTCGTTTTTGCCAGACATTCTCAGTCACTCTCAGACACTCTCAGACATACATTCTCAATCATTCTCAGTCACCCTCGCCCTTGCATCTCGGCAACCTCACATCACACACGTCACATCTAGCTATCACATCGCATCACAAACAAAGAAAAGCCATCGTCACATTCCAGCTCTACTGCTGACTTGCAACCCCACACGGCGGGCCAGCAAGACGACGGCGCCACCATCGCCAAACAACATCTTGACATCCCGTCACCAGTGGCACCAGCGGCCACCACGAGGGCGATTCACGGGGCAGCGCCTCCAAACAGCTGTCAAGAAAGAAGAAGAAAACTAGGAACCAAAAGCACATCACAGACCCAAAAAAACCCGCTCACGCAAACGAGKAACTCAATACTTCTCGACCCGTGAGACTCGCCATCTTCCCCCAATCAGAAACAAAATGCTGAGCAGCGCAGAAACCCCGTTAGATGAGACCGTGCTCGATAGCATACAGCAATGGCTCGAGCAATATCTCAGGTACATCAAAGACGTCAATCAACAATCGGCTTGGGACTCGTGCCGTTTGAACCGAAATTTTTGGCAGGCCTTTCCGGAGGTTATCGTGGCATTGTCATGTCGAAAGTAAGCTTCATTAATCACAACCGTACCAATGCAAACTAACGAGGCTCAGACCACCACTGGCCAAATCTCCCACATTACGAAACGTCGTCATGGACTTATATGCCGGGTTTGCGAAATTGACAGCATGGTTCATCGCCTTCGACCACCATATTATTCAAGAGTTATTATCGGCACAAGCAACTCAAGATCGTCCCAGTCCTGATCTTCTCTCTCTGTGGTATCTCCAATCGCTCCATGGGCTCACTCGCGCACGATTCAGCAGCGAGCAAGTTTCAGAGTCTGAACTGCCCTCTCCACGATCAGACGATGCATCGTATCTCATAAAAGAGTTCCAGGGCAGTCAGGGCGGCAGCCTAGCCTGCCTCGTCCAGTTCGCTACTGGCTTGATCGATCTTCTCCCGGCGTTCCCAAGGTTGGCCGATAGCCTCGCGCCAATATGCCAGATTGCCGCGGACACCATGGGAGATCCCGTCCTAGTCTTGTACATTCCCCAGGGTGTATCAACGCCGAAGCAACGGTTGGAGATGGGCCACCAGCTGCACGATTTGGTATCGGATACACTCATAACGATGATCGAGAAGCATGTCACTCAATTGAGCAGTGATAGCCTTACATGTGGAATCCAGGCCTTGTCAGATATGCTCAAGTTGAGCCTTCAAGGCGGCCATCAGCACGCAACTGACATACTACTTGAGCATCGACAATCCTATCCCGACCTCCCACCCAAATACACGGCTGAGGCGATCGTCTGCGAAAAGAGGTTCGCCATCTTAACCAAGCTCATCCGGTCAAGTCAAATGCAACTCCGAGTAATGGGTGTTACGACCATGTGTGGTGATCTTATAGCATATTGGAAACGGCATGGCGATACTGGGGAGGAAGTAAGCACCGCCTATCTCAATCATCTTGCGGAATATTTGCTTCGTACAGAGTTGATCGAGTATATTCTTGGTCCGAACTGCCATCCGGAGATTACGTTCGAGAGCGCCAACATCATTGGCTTTCTAGTTGTAACTAGAATGTATCGTGAAGAGCACACTGATCTATTGTGGCAAGGCATAACATCGAGTCAAGATCCCCGAGTAGCTGACGCACTAACTCGGATGCTCACTAATATCACCAACCTCTTCGACTACAACGGGCTCCTAGCTCTCTGCGACAAGCTTCACACACTACCAATCGAGGGATTTACGCCAGCAATCCGGGCTCTCTGGGAGGCCATCCTGCGCCACATGGTTTCGAGGCCTAGTGTCGACCGACCGACGCTCAGCTTTCATCCCTATGATCTTTGCTTGCGGTTACTCAGAGAATCTTCCATCTGTGGAGCCGGCTCCCAGGTAGCACATCCAGAGATGCAGCATGCTGCAATGCAGAAATTCAAGGAACTCCTAGCCTACGGCCCAGATGCTAAAGGCCGCCAGCAGCTATACCAAAGCTGCATCAAGGACATTGCTGAGCAATCAACCACAACTTTGGGTAGCCTCTGGTGCCTGTCTATGGCGATTCGGCCGGCTGTTGTCACGGAGGTACATGTTTTGACGGAGAAGCATGACCTGGCAAAACTCATCGTGGACGAACTGGAACACGCAATCGAGGCCGGTCGAGTGGCGGGTGTTCCGGCTGTGCTCTACGGCGGCACCAATCAACCCCGGAGAGAGTTCATTGCTCACATCATACAACTCGAACCCCAGACAATCAGCGGGGAACTAGGAGCCAGGCTCTGGGCCATGTTGGTTGGGCCACAATCGCCCGGCCTCGATGACAGACGAGCTGGTTGGAGCATCCTCAACACAGTCAAGCAGTCTTCATTCCAAAATCCGTTCCTGCGAACATGCCTGTCAGAATACCTACCGGCTCTTCCTCCTTCCTGCTTCTGCGATGGTATGCTAGAGTTTGTGCGAGGTGGAATCATACCTCGGCTCAACGAAATGGGAGACCTTGTTCTTGATGACCAGGACATGTTGGCAGCGAGTGGCATTGAAGAATTGTGGCGCTTAATTCTAGAGGCAGATGATACTAATCTTGTCGACCATTCAGTTCGGACTCTTGCCGTGGAGATATACATCGAGAGCCGACACATATCGACAAACTCGCTTCATCGAACGCGATTGATTCATCTGGCACTGGTGAACCGGTGCTTGAATCAACTGAAAGAGGCAGCACGGACGATCAAGGCATCGAGTGATGGCACCATGAGCGGCGACGACGAACCAATGGTGATAGTCGCAACCGATGAGCAAGTTCAAGAACAAGAGCGTATTTTTACCCGTTCCTTGAAATTTCTGAGATTCTTCTTGGAAGCCCATCAATCAAAGCCACTCTTTGCAGCGCCTGACTTGAGAACTCTGATTTCCCAAGCTCCATATCAGGTAGAGGGGGATTCTGCGGAGCTGAAGTATCAATCCTTCGATGGCAACAGTCAAACGGAAGTGAAACCGTTGAGCATCGGAAAACTCAACACGGCAGCATCCCTTCTTGCCAGCCTGAAGCAAGAGACTGGATTCGACAATTATAGGGTCTACTATCGCGGGCGACCATTTCTCCCGAATGAGCATGAAATTTGCCAATCATTGGAAGACCTGCATGTTCACGATGGCCTTATCTTGGTCAAACGTGAAGATGACGGCCCTCCCAACTCTGCCAAGGTGAAACCCGGGGCATCTCCTCTCGAGGTTGAAATTTCTGCTCATTTTGATGAAATGTGGGAGTATCTGAGCATGGAAGAAAAGCTTGCCCAGGAGGTAAGAAGTCCTTCTAGAAACTATTCTTTGGATTTAACTAACCTTCCAAGATTTATCACTTCCTCATCAAACTTCCGACAGATGGTCACATTTTAAAGTCAATCGACAGCGACGGCTCATCTTATCGGGATGTGTTTCCTCCTGGACAACCATTCAAGTCACTATATGCTGTGCATGCGCTCCTCCAGTACACTGAGGCTGCTCTTCACGGAAGGGTTAATACGGAAGATGGTACCTGCGATGGAACTGATGACCGTCCTTCTCAGCCCGTCTCCTACGCCCAGGCTGTCAAGACGTCCGTGTCGTTGATCGTGCAAGCAATCTCTGATGAAGATGTGCTCGATCGAGCTTCTCTGGGTCTACGCTTGAAACTTTCATGCGCATTGATGCATGCTTTCCTGCGCTTTGTGGATAGTAAGTCTGCCTCGGACGCAAATTCAGAGCTTTTTTAACCCGTACCTAGGACTCGACACGCCCAGAGGCTCGTTCAAAATTGCCAACATAATGACCCCTACTCCTGACCGCTTGGTTGATATTCTCGGCAATGCTACAGCCTATCCGGGTGATCCCCCGATGCCGCTCATAGCCGCAACACTTGCTGTAATAATCCGCCTCAGCTTCCTTGACGATGAATTCTGGAGGAAACTTAGCATAAGCTCTGCCTTTTCGTCCCTACTTCAGACAATGCTCCTCACCGACATCCGAAGTGGGGTCAGGGCAGTGACGGCCAAACTAATCGAGGAACGCTTCACTCCTGACTTTGCATTTTCGACGAATCATTCCACAATTTCCACCAGTGGACCAAGGTCAACACCCTACGCGAAATATTTCTGGACCATTGTTTCTGATCTGGTGCCACAAACTGCCAGATCGCCAAGCCAGTGCGATGAAGTCTTCCGGATGGCTCATTCCCTTCTCGTGAAGATGACCGCTAGATCGCCAGAGCTGCTGGACATCCCGCAGCTTGCCTTTCGGACCAGTCAGCTTCTGCTTGATCATGCCTCAACAGAGAATGTCGGTCAAGTTGGGCCGGGCGACTCCTACGCAAAAGGTCTCACGTCGCTCCTACACTTGTGTCTGCAGCTGGATGGTTCCATAGCAAGATCTTTCTTGCCAGCTACGCTTGCTAAAGATCTTTTCTGGAAGCACCTGTATCCAACAAAGCGAAGCGAAAGCGAGCAACCTGTTCCAAGGGTTCTTCTCAACGGCGAATCGCGAGCGAAGCTGTCCGACATTGTCTACAGTTTAGTGAAGCACGACAAAGAACAAGTTCAAGGGCTGTTAACGTCTCTCGATTCTTTGGTACCGTTTTATTCGGATGATGAGGACGATCCGTACCTCTATGAGCTTCCATACCAGTTCGAGAGATCAAAGGCCCTTCGATCGCCCTGCGGCTATATCGGGCTGCAGAATCTTTCCAACACTTGCTATCTGAACTCGCTACTTACACAGCTTTATATGAACACCGGGTTTCGCCGTTTCATCATGAATTCCAGAGTCCGGGATCCAGCCAACACCCAACTGCTGCTCTTCTACACGCAGAAGTTGTTTGGCTACATGCAGGAAAGCTACCGTCGCTATGTTGACCCCACCAACCTTGTGAACTCCATCAAGACCTACGATGATACCCTCATCGATATCCATAACCAAATGGACGTGGACGAGTTCTACAGCTTGCTTTTCGATCGCTGGGAAGATCAACTTTTAAATACAGATGAAAGGAAGAAACTGCGCTCGTTCTATGGTGGTCAACTTGTGCAACAAGTCAAGTCCAAGGAATGTGAGCATATTTCAGAGAGACTCGAGCCATTCTCTGCTATCCAGTGCGATATCAAAGGAAAGAGTACCCTCGAGGACAGTCTTCAAGCATATGTGGATGGCGAGATCATGGAAGGAGGTGAGTTTAGCCCTTTGCAACTAATCGACCCTGACCATTGACTAAAAGCCATAGACAACAAGTACAAGTGCTCAACATGTGACAGACACGTCGATGCCATCAAAAGGTGGGGGCATTCCTCATTGGCTCAATTGTTCGTAACTGACCGCATCTAGGGCCTGCCTGAAAGACATCCCCGACAATGTGATATTCCATCTGAAAAGATTCGACTTCAACCTCCGCACACTGCAACGGAGCAAGATCAACGACTATTTCTCATTCCCTGCACGAGTCAATTTACGCCCATACACCATTGAGCACTTGAGCCAACCAGAAAACGACGAGGAAGAAGACATGTTTGAGCTGGTTGGAGTTCTTGTTCACTCTGGCACAGCTGAATCCGGGCATTACTACTCCTATATCCGAGAACGCCCTTCTTTCAGCGACCGACAGAGTTGGGTTGAATTCAATGATGACATGGTTACCCCGTGGGATCCTGCAATGATGGAGAGTTCGACTTTTGGTGGCCCCGATCATCGCCCTCCTTACGACACCAACGGCATTCTGTACGACAAGACCTACAGCGCTTACATGCTCTTTTATCAGCGCACCTCTTCCCTCCGAGCCGAGGAAGAAGCGATGGTAAAGTTAAGCACCCCTGTGCCTCTTCGAGTTGAGGTGGCGGAGACTCTGAAAGACCATATCCTGGATGAAAACACGGTTATTCTACGTCGCCACTGCCTTTTTGATCCGAGCCACACGAGACTGATCCAGATGCTGTTTCACCAATCCAGGGTCATATGTGAGAGAGACTCAAACAACATGAATCTGGATCAAGGAATCGATGAATACCTCTCTCTCCAGCTCGAGGATCATGGTCTCAAAGACTTGGCGATGCGAGCAGTTGTCAGCAACCTTGATCAGGTCGTTACAAGGGCTAAGGATATCCCTGACTTCCCGGTCTTCTCAAAGATGATTGGCGACGCCATCGTTGGGTGTCCTCAGTGTGCGCTCTCATTCTTCGAGTACTTCAACAGGCGCCCCGAGGCTTTTCGTGCGTTACTTCAGCGAAACCCGGACTCCAACGTCCGCATCTTCGTGAGCAAAATGTTTATTTGGGCTCTTGAAAGAATCTCCAGCGCACTGCCCGCCGTCTATGATCCACCATCTTCACGGCAAGCAAGCACTGAGATGGACGAGGATGGGAACGAATTCAGCCGTGGGCGCGATGCCAGTGGGCGTTCTGTTCTTGGCGGCACGATACGTATATTCAACCACCTCTGGGGGTATTTCCATATTCATATCAGAGCATGGGATGAGTTCTTCACAACTATTCTAGGATTTGCCAGACTGGGGAGTCGCGAGGTTGCGTATCTTCTCGCGGGTGATTATCTGACCAAATTGCTCCGGATCGTTTCAGCCGATCCAATGATGGACCTTCCACCGAATTATGCGCGGATGCTTCATAATGTTATGCGACGAATCAACACCACGCGACCTCCATCGTACGTGGCTATCATCGCACTGATCAGCCATTTGTTGCAGCAGCTGGAGCCGGAACTCGGGCCAGAGACGATCATTGAAGACCCGACAGAGCGGCTGGAGCGCATGGAAACGCCATTCAACTGGACTTCTGAAGAGGTTGAAATTGTCCACCATGGCTTGGAAGCAAGCACGTCGAGTCTATTCGTGGAGAAGCTCCTGGCAGTTGACCAGGCCCACGACCTCACGGATGGCATAGTACGATTCTTAGTTGGAGCTAGTGGGCAGATGGACACGAGAACTTTGGGCACTTTGAAGCGGTGCATCCGAGGCGAAACATCAACACAGGCCATGGACCCATTCTTGAGAGCAGCGAGTGTCTATATCGAAAGCACCGAGCAAGTCGACAATGCAACGAAGATGGTGCACCACATATTCTTGCAAGCCAAAAGTCTACAGAATACTGAAGGCACACTCTTCCTCGAATTCTTTAGGACGGCGCTGAATCTGAAGCGATCAGAGGAGGCGTTTGTGACGACGGTCCGCGCCTACAGCCTCAAGCTAGTGCCGAAATGGGGTCCTCACCTTCTTGTGTACCCAGACGTCACCACTCGATCGAACACGGAAGACTTCTTCGATCGGGAGCTCTTCCAGTTTGTGGCACACAATGGCTCCCTGCAAGAAGGCGACCCAGAGCGAAAGGAAGCCATGGTTCAGGCGATCAAACAGCTTGGCCTCATGTGCCTAGCGTATCTGCAAGAGAACCATGTTAGGAGGCGTATACACTTGAGACGGGACGTAGCGAGCATCTTTCTCCAGGTTATTGGGCAATGTTCCATGGTGATTGACTCAGACCCCGAGACACAAGAAGAAGCGGATGTCGACTTCTTGTCCTTACAGCGCGGTAAGTGGATGGGATCGTGGCGGAGGGTGGGGATCACGAAGTGACGCGCTAACTAGCATGACAGAAGTTGTGGACCCTGTGCGAAGGCTTGTTGTCGATGATGTAGAAGAGGAAGGGTCCGGTATGTTACAGTCATTCAGCGACTCCGACACAATCACAGCAGACTTGGCATGACGGCTGACCTTGGGCAAAGAATGGGAAGGCTCCTGCGGCTCATCGGACCACATTGATGACGTGGGAATGAGCATCCAAGCAATCAACGAATTTAACGACGCGGATTTGGTATAAGGGTTATGAGAGAATGGACAGGATCATGGAAAAGGGATCGACATAGAGCAAGGAGCAGACCCGAAGATGGCTGCGGACAAGGGCGTTGGCGTCGCGGAATGGACATGGACATGGTTTGACTGATTTGAATTGTTTGGTATTTATCTTTGCTCCCTCCAGATGAGGGACTGGCCAGGAAGGACCTTGAGCCACTCACGAGTTATCGGAAACGGACTAGAGACGAAAGATCTCGAGCCAACGCAAGTAGTAAGCAAGAAGAAAGCAAGAAGTAAGCAAGATGCATAGCATGGGAGCGACGGCGCAAGGGCAACATGAGCACGCACGAGCTGCTATGAGGATCAGGCCATGGCATTGTTGGCAACCGCGAGGGGGGGTTGGCATTGTTCGGAGACGTAGCGGGGATATTTATTACTCTGCAAATCGCCCTGCATAATAGGGGCGTGGGAGGGGGAAGATGAGAGAGAAAAATGAGAATGAGAACGTGCCTCCCAAGTATATGGGGCTATACTGGGGCCAGCACATCTCGCAGTGAGAGCATGAATTCCCGGTAAGTTGGCCCATTGACTGTGATGATTGACTATGACGTAGAATGGCGGCTACGTGACGGTGGTTTCATTTTCCCCTGGTTGGTTATCCTCAATCTGGAATCAAGTGTTGTCTGTCAGCTCATATGGTCAAGAGGGGTGGTCAAGAGGTTTCAAGAGGTGGATGGCAATGATGAGCCGGAACATGTAAGCCGCATTGACGCCTCAACTTGACGAGCCACTTCAGCTCTCTGTGTAAGCGTCGTGTCATGTCTAAATCAAGCATCGAAGGTCCAGGGATCGGATATCGGCAAAGGAAGCAGTATCAGTGATGGCGTCTTTCAGGCGGAGCTGGTTTCGGTGGCCTGTCATGATAGACGGCCTGAAGCGTCAAATGAACCATTATCTTCATAAGACGATAGGCTCTTTCAAGTTTGATCCAGCTGTAGCCCTCGGCCAAGGTCGACGCTGCTAACTCGATGCTATCTTTAGCAGCCGCCCGGCGGTAGCAGTCGAGATAGTTGAAGCGTCAAACTGAGCTGGGTTGTGGGATATATCGAAACACTTTCCCGATCGGCAAACCCCCATAGGTGATCAAGGCTTGACCAATTCGTGGGCGAGGGCCGGGTTCTATAAAAAGCATCAGGAGAAACATTTGCCTCCTGTCAGAGTCGAGGGCAATGGGACGCGACTTGATAGGGCAGGCGGTTTTTGACTCCCCGCTGACAGGCCTGGCGATCAGGGGTGATGAAGTGAATGTGAATGATTATTTTCTAATGCAGGCCGGCCATAGCAATGGGGGCTAGACTCGGATTCAGGACTGGTCTGACTACGGCGGGCTAGTAGGGATGGAGGCCCGGTGGAGAGGCGGCCTGGTGGAAGCCGAGTGTAGTGTTGCGGTGGGCGGTAAAGAAGGAGAGGCGAAGAATTGGCGGCGATAATATGGGTTATTCGTTTAGAGTGGGG